>QZCP01000745.1:16650-49782 GCA_003956705.1 Brevipalpus yothersi
CTCTTCTCTCTCTCTCTCTCTCTCTCTCTCTCTCTCTCTCTCTCTCTCTCTCTCTCTCTCTCTCTCTCTCTCTCTCTCTCTCTCTTCGTTTCATTACTCAAGAATTCTTATTCTTTCTCCGCTGCACTCTCAATTATCTGTTACGGCTAATACTCTTCCAGGAAATGACCTGAATGTCGCGGAGATTGCTAAATTTTAGGTCTACCTAATCATATTCACATCATCTGGTAGCATCAAAATTGATTCAATTTAGGAACCAATAATTCAGAGAACCAGATGGTTTTCTGGTCCCATTACTATTCGATTGAAAGAGTGTTCTTCGTTCTTCCCATCTGTGAAAGCCATCAAGATTGAGAGCGCATTCAGCCTTGTCAGGAGAAGAGGAAAGAAGTATTCAAATTCTCTCGGTCTAAAGCACTGAGACAGAGAGAAAGTAAATTACGACCGAATGTCATCATAGGAATCGATTATTCTAAATAGATTAATTGATTTCGCATCATCATTCAAGTATTATCAAGACAATGTGTCAGCGAATGTTCACCCTTTCTTGATCTTTTTGGCATTCATCAATAGGAATCAGTAGTACAGTGTAGTAGCAATAGTAGCAGGAAATCGAATGACCTGCCTAATATCATCAGTGAGCTGTTTGTTCAGCTCACAAATGATTATCGATTAGCCAACTTGTGTCTGTCTTTACCTACCACTATTATCATCATCATTGTTCTGAAATCTATTAACTTTGTTGCAATCTTTTTCTTTTTTCTCTTTCTACACGCACCTACACACACAAATCGGAATAGGAAAATTCGATAATCTAAAAGATCCATGGAAGAATACATCAAATGAGCCTGGTCTACTTGCAGCATCCTTCTATTCTGGTATCTACTCATACGCTGGCTGGTATGTTTTTTCGCAAATTGTGCTGATAAAATTGAAAGCATTGTCGTAGCAGTAATTTTGCATTCTCTCTTCCTGTCCAGGAATTATTTGAATTTTGTTACCGAAGAGCTCAAGGATCCATTCAAAAATCTTCCAAGAGCAATATATATATCACTGCCATTTGTAACAATCATATATGTTCTTGCCAATGTTGCCTACTTTGTGGTCCTTACACGTCAAGAAATATTGGCCACCGCAGCGGTTGCCGTTACTTTTGGTGATAGAACTTTGGGCTGGTTTGCCTGGAGTATGCCACTTTTTGTGGCTTTATCCACATTTGGTGGTCTTAATGGCGGAATATTCGCATCATCCCGATTACTTTTTGTAGGCGCACGTAATGGTCATATGCCTACATTCATTTCCATGATAAACATTCGATACTTTACACCCATGAATTCATTAGTCTTCCTGGTAGGTGTCAATAGGCATAAGTGGCGAACAACAATTAATTATGCAAAGTTTCTTAAATGTAGAGCTAAACTAATTTTCTTTTCTCCTCAATACGGTTCCATTTTAGGGTATATTGACCTGTATGTATTTGACCACCGTAAAAGTGTATTCCTTGATCACGTATACAACATTCGTTGAAGCGATGTCCGTATTGATGTCCATCGCTGCACTTCTCTATCTTCGATACAAGATGCCCAAGCTTCACAGACCAATTAAGGTGAAAAAAAAACAATAGTCTATGATCTTATGTGAATAGTCAATGACGTGTGTGCTATACTGATACATTGATTACTTTTTCGTTCACATAACTCAATTGTTTCTTGACTCTTTTCCTTTTCCTTTTCCTCTTTAGGTTAATCTGGCAATACCAATCGTTTTCTTTGCTGTTTGTCTCTTCCTGGTCTTGCTTCCGGTATACACAAAACCGTTAGAAACTGGCATGGGAGCTTTGATAACCTTATTAGGAATTCCGGTCTATATGGTCACCATATATTGGAAAAATAAGCCAAAGATATATCGAAAAATGATTGGTGAGAAAAATATTTTATTAATAGTTCACTCTGAATGTTCAAATTGATGAGAATTTGCTCTCTTCATTTTAATGAATTGATTATTTCTTTTTTTAATTTTTACAGAAAAATTCACTCGAATGACTCAAATTGCTTTCTTAAGTCTTCCAGAGGAGAAAACTGATTAGTGCAAATTTTTGTCTTCCATTGTCATTGTATATCAATGCTCTTCCAACGAAATTCCAAGTGTTGCCTTTAAAATTGCATTCATGATGAGCTAAAAAACTCAAAAAATTTCCTAATTTCATAAACTATCTATTATTATCTAACTATATACACAAAGATCTGAGATAAATTTTGAGCTTCAAAAGCCAACATGCCTTCTTCATTCCCACACATTATTGTTCTTTATTCTTAATTGAATATTCTAATGTAATTATACATTATTCATTTATAAAGAAATTTTGGTTTTTATCGATGAAGAGGATAAATTAAATGTGCCCACCTTTTTTCATGATGTGTATTTACACACTATCTTGTAATAAATTCAATTTTATCAAAAGATTAACTTTCCTTCGGATTTTAGCTTCAACTGTGATAGACGTTTATTTAAATTATCTATCAATCAATTAACATTGTCAGGTATTAAACATTAAATATGACAATTGTAATATCAGGTGGGAATAGTTTTGTAGTATTTTTTGAGTACCTGAAATTGTAGCTAAAAAAGAAAGTTGAATATTCCTGAATCAAATCCATAGCAACACAAATCAATATAAAACCAAGAGATGAGGTCAGGAAATTGTCCTTGATTATAGCTTTCTGAACGAATCTAAGCATATTTTCATTGTACAAATGAATATGATAATTTGAACCTTTTTAGGAATTTATTGCTCGAGATCTGAGTATCACTGTTCTAAAAAATTCGTTTTAGGCTGAAGTTCAGATTTCTTTCACCTAATTTCTCAGTCTAGTATATTTTCGTAGAGGCTCATAAAAAGCAGTGGTATAATCAGAAAACTTATTCGTAAGAAGTCTTTACTGTTAGATTTTACACCAGTTTTGGATAATCTAAAGGTTAGCTTACTCCTACACTACTGTACTTAGCTAAGGTAAGTGTTTGTTCATTTTGACTTAGGTTTTTTCTGTTAATGACTCTGTTAGTTTCAATTTGATTTGAATGAGCGACTCAAAAATGTTGCTCTCATTTTGATTAGTGTTTTAGAAAATTTGACTAGTGTTGGCTTTGTTTTGCTTTGTAAATCATGATTTTTCATCAAGATATGCTTTAATTTTCAAAAAATCAGCAATTATCATGGTTGTACACCATCAATAACATGGCTAATTTTGATGAGAGAATATAGTCAATGAAGTGATAAATATGTATGAATAATCTTGAAAACCTATCCAACATACGCTGATTGTGTATTATTGAGATAGGTGTCAAGTACTTGATCAAAATCTTTAAGACAACACTTAATTAATGGTAACATTTTGCCACAAATCGATTTAGTATGTCCACTACAGCCAAAGCCACGAGACAAACTTTGCTGTTGTCCACTTTCTTTAAGGCAACACAATCTCGCTCTCAACAATCGTCCAACCGAAATTTCAACACAAACCGATTTATTGAATCCATTACATCGTTTTTCCATCAGCCATGAGGCACTATTCTTCATTGATTCATTGCCTTTACTCGAATTGAATGAAAATTTTTCAGCATCTTTTTTGCTATCTGATCCAGCTACACCGAAAAAGAATTGCCAAATTTTCCACAATGAAAATTGATCCATCTGCTCTTGTGAAACTGGTGGAGAAGTTTGTGGTAGATTGATCGGAATTATCATGGTATTATAATCAATACCATCGCTCTTGTCCTCATTTTTGGTGTTTGTAAAATTTTCCGATGTTGATCTATTTTTGTTTGAGACTAAATTTACATCAAAAAGCGATGAATTAGCATATGCATCATATTTCGTTTCGGAAATCGTTTTCACTGTTGTCTCCGGCTCATCTAAAATTATTATTTCAGTTTCATTTGAAATACTATTCAATGGTGTTGTGACCATGGCCATCGATTGAGATGTCTCCCTTTCGTCAGATGATTTTGATGTAAAATCACTCTCCTGACATTCACCACATGGATTATCGAAATAGCTGGACATCAGGGTTGCTGGTACAATAGGCTTTTTGTCATGAATGGCGCTCAATGGGTGAGGCACATAGTAATTGAGTCTACCACATCTGTGGATAAAAAATGAATGATTAACATCGTTATTCTGGCGATTTTATTTATGAATAGAATTCTTCCCAGTGAGATACTGCTCAAAAATCATCCATTATCTGAATCATCTGAATCATCTATGAAATATCAAACAAAGAGTGACAACCAAAACCCGAGATGAGAATTTTAAAAATTTTCTAATTTAGAACTTATGTAAACTCATGCTGTATACTGACATATGACCTCCCATGTGGCATGAGAATGACATTTCTCTACCTCTGCGCATTCAAATGCCAGTCTTGTATCGACTAATAAGTTAAAAATAGTTCAATCTCGAAAATACTGTCTGTATTCGAATGTAAGTGTACAAAAAAGAATGAAAATAAGATGCTGACAATTTTCGATACTCATAACATGATGCATTTTTTGGAGAGAAAAATTCGTTGAAATCGAAATCCCTCAACATAGACTCAGCTTGTGGTTCTTTAAAGTGGTCAAAAAAATGAGAGGAATACATACTTGTCATAAATGAACATATCATCTGTACCACCTTCGATAATGTTCCATATGGGCTCATCTGATGTTTCCTGATACACTTTGATCGCTGAATTTCGAACCAATTGTTGAAGAGCTCGAAAATCAGCTCCTGTTTGTCGACTATTGATGATCATGAAACCGATGCCAACATCAACTTTGTGCAAAAATTTGAGCATCGATTTAAGCTTACGAACTTGATGTTGGGCTGATTGTCAGCTGAATTTCATCAGTGTAACCAGTGTGACATTACCCAAAAATTCACGCATCGGATTGATGGGACCTAATGGGCTGGCGAAATCATATTCATCAACAAACCAATCGGGTGATGGTAAGCAAGGCTCAGGCTTTGAGAATGATTGAGATGTTAGAACACAGATCAGAATAATTAGAAAAAATACTTTGAACATTGTATTGACTTTTTGTTCAACTTTGTCTACTTCTCAAAGAAGAAAAGAGAGATTAAAAATTGGAAAACAGTCGAAATGGTGAAAATAAAACTGTACAATATGTGGAACACACACACATACACAAACTTTTCTAATTTATTGCGAACTTATTTGCGAAGGTTAAGAGGAAAATGAACAGATTCTGAGTGCATAGATATATAAATATACATGTTTGATCACATGAAAAGGAACGATGTGCATATGTGTCTGGAGAAGTCACAAAAGCACATGAGAAAAGAAACTCATGGGCCAAGGAGAATCTTTTGAGAGTGACGAATTTTTTTCCTGGAAAGCTGTGAGACACACTCAAATTTTGGGAAGAGAGAGAGAGAGAGAGAGAGAGAGAGAGAGAGAGAGAAGATAAACCAGTGGAAAAAATTCCAGAGGCATCAATGATCCAAAATATTTTCTCGTCTATCGTTACTGTTCAGTTTTGGTGGCTTTTTCTTTTCCTGTTGAGTTTTATCCTAGAATACTCAGTTAAAGAGCATTGTTAATCAATTATCAAGTATATCCATTATACGCTATGATGGACATTCATCGAAATTAGTTTGATACCGTTTTTTCGAATGCATTAATCATGAAATTGTTCAAATGAGTGGTCATGATCTTGGCTCTTTCCCAACCCGATAAAAACAGCTCATATTAAGGTGATATGGTGTTCAATTGATGATCAGTGATGTTCCGGATTGAATGCTATTCAAGCTAGAAAATTTCCAACAAGTGATCACTGACACATTTCTATTCTTGAAGATTTGAAGACCATTTTTTTGAAGAAAAACTCAAGAAGGATCTGATTTTTTGTCAAAATTAAGGTTGAGGAAGTTTTACTAAGCAAAAGAAATCGAGAAAAAAATCTAATTGCTCATGGTGATCAGTGCTAACGGAAATAAGATCATTATAGATCCTAGTTTTATTTTCTTAGCGTTGATTCAAGCTTTTTGTTATGAATTAGGGTCACTTCCAAAGAGAAATTGATCATGAACAAAGCAGAATCGATCAGAATCAATAGCTATGACAAAGCTGGAGCTATGGAAGGTTTGGGAAATGATTCTGTTCCAGATAACTCAATTATAAGAGCTTCATTCACAATTTTACCCATTAGAATCTACCTCTATAATTACAATGTAGAATCTATCTAAGGTAAAAGCTGAGAGAATTCTCAAGCAGCAACATACTGTTTTTCCTCGTCAGAAGAAAATTTAAGAAAAAATTTTGTAAGGACAAAAGAACAGTTACGATACTGATCGAATTGAGCTCTTACATTAGTTGGTATTTTATTCTCAATATCCAGTCAGGTTATGATTGGGTCAATATTCGATAAATTTCTCACGCTATATCAATGCGTTCACACTATACAAACTTGGCTCCAAACTTTCGTTTATTTCATCAAACTGATACAGTCTTTTAATGTGGTTAATATATTAACCTCATGAATGCTCCAAAACATTTCACAAAAATTTTCTGGAAGAATTCACATGACTACTATGAAATTCTCTCTCCATGTAAAATTTTATGAGCTCTATTGACTGAGAAAATAAACTTATCGATATGGAAAATGAGCTTTGATTTTCCGATTATTTCTCTTAATTACTCTTCGCACATTATTTGTAGTCAATATTCATCAATTACGGATCATCTCCCCGAAAATGGGTATGCTTTAATGAGAAACCAAAAGTGGATCAATAATCAGATTTTCTGAGGCTGGATCCCAAACAATTGACACAACTAGTCAATTTACTAGTGAGTGGATGAAATCTCTCATTTATCGAATTCTCAATTAAGATATATTTTGAGAGAATAGTGATTTCAAATTTCCTGCTTGCAGCCTCAGTATGAGTATTCCTCTGACCTCCATGTTACCCCACAAAACCGAAAAATTGAGAAAAATTCTCAGTCACCAACAGATCCATTTGGCATTCCTGCCTTCAAAAAATCCTGGAAAAGATGACAAAGAGAAGAAAAGAACATCGATAATGCTTATCCTCTTGTGGATATATGTTATTAGATACTGTATTATTTTGCTTATTGAACCGGACAATGTTCTGGTATATTATCTGTGTGATGCTAACTATAAGCTAGGAAATGCTCGAATACCTCTAACTCTAGTGTATTTTCTCTGGATGGCTGGAGCTGCATTCAGTGGAATTTATTATAAATTAGCTTTCCGACTACCCTCAAGATACTACAAATCTTGGGCTCAATTATGCCAAGTATTTGAGGACTATTCTTTCCATCAAACGGGTCCTCATAGAATGTTTGTGGTACTGTTCCTTCTCAACTTATATACATGCATGGCAATAGCAGCTCTGATGGGAATAGGGCTGGATATTCCCTGGTTCTTCTGGACTCCACAGGAATATTGGTTTTTTGGTATTTTTTTCACTTTCTATCACATGCTTACAGGAATGCTGACTGTTTCTTTGGGATGCTGTATCACTTTCTATTATTCTCTCCATATATTGCTCTACAGTAGATGTTTCTCAAATCTTCATGCAGAGTTGAGTAAAATTCAAGATTCATACAATACTGATGAGGAGAGTAAACAGCATTTGGCTTTCATCGAGAAGTTTACTTCTATGTACCGTGAAATATTGAACACTTATAATTTTTATAGGATGCTCAACAATTCGATTTTTATTGCAACTTATATCAATCATTCAATCATCGTATATTACGTTTTCTTTAGTGAAATTTTGCTGATCTATCGGGTTGTGCTTTCAACATTTGGTTGTATCAATTTTCTTTGTGGTCAATCTACTCATTTTTTGGTTAGTGCAATGGTCACGCAGAAGGTAGGATATTGAATCGTTCTCTGTCAGAGTACCCAATTAATTCTTCCCTGTAGATTCAAGCAATCAATCGAAAATTGGTACCTCTCATATATGATACAAAGAATGATGCGATCAAGCGAAAAATTCTGATAACACTGGAATATACTGATAGCTGCAATTTTTTTTCGATTCTGGGTGGCCTTCATTACACAAAATCAACTTTTATTCTGGTAAACCTTCTGGTTTCTCTCTTTGAAAGCCTTTTAATTTTAAATTCATCCCTAGAAAGCATAATAATGTTCTCTCTCTCATTCCTGGAAGGTATTCCTGGAATCAACGATGCTCATACTCATGATAATTGCTAATTCGAACAGCTTCGAGGCATCTTGATAATGACCTGATGTGAGAGAAGTCTAAGGAATCAAAATTGCCAAGTACTTAATCAGCTAGAACCAAGTCAAGTAAATAAGTTAAGATTCACAAGAAAGAGTATTATCAACTAATATTATGGAAAAAACTAAATCAGTTAATCAGAGCCATGGCCATAGGAAAAGATTCGAAATGGTTGGTTAAAGGTTATCATCAATCAATATTGTTCGGGGAATTCTCTCAATTGTAACAGATTGATAACTTTAGGAATAGTCATGAGAACTCATTCTTCATTAGACACTTCTGAGGGTATTCCCAAGTATTATCTCGAAAATTATAATAGGAAACTACAGTATCATGTAGAGGTAAACTTATCTCCTTGGAAGACAGTCTGAAAAAACTTTCAACATTCTCGTGAAACGTTGAACAGAACACCAAGATATAGATCAATAAAAATCACAGATCTTTCTTACAAATGTCAATTTCTTTCGACAAGGTTTTCACTGCATGTCAATCAAGGATTCAACCTATTGATTTATGAATAATCATTTAAGAAGTCTACGAGACAATCTGAGAGCCTTACATGCATCATGAATTCACTGAAAACTACTCTTACACGTAGCTACTTAATGAGCCTCTTCTTTAAATGAATATTTTTATCATTAATGGTGCTGTCAGAAACGCTTCATAAAAGATCCTATGAACTTTTTAATCGTTCTTACACCAATGAGTGACTTTCTAACATCTTTATCGTAATGTCTGCGGATCAATCCTCAATTTTACCACATGAAACTCGAAATTTAAGAAAAATTCTCAGTCACAATCTCATTCATCTATCATTTCTATCCTGTGAGAATTCTAGGAAAGAACTTAACGAGAAGCGAAGAACGCTTTTAGTACTAATTCTATTGTGTGCTTATGTTATTCGATATTATATTCTTCTAGTTGTGGAGCCAGATAACGTTCTGGTTTACTATCTATGCGATGCTAATTATAAGCTAGGAAATGCTCGAATACCAATGACATTGGTTTATTCAATATGGATGACTGGAGCTGTAGGCTGTGGAATCTATTACAAATTAGCACATTGGCAACCGGCAAGATATTACAAATCTTGGGCTCAAATAAGACAAGTATTCGAAAATTATCATTTCCATCAGACTGGTCCCCACTTATTCATGATCAAACTGTTCATTCTGATGGTTTATACATTTTTGGGAGTAGCAGCTTTGGTTGGAGTAGGTCTAGATGTTCCATGGTTTTTCTGGAGCCCCAAAAAATATTGGTTTTTCGGAATATTTTTCACCCTCTATCATGTATTAACAACTTTCTTGACCATTTCGTTTGGGGTTACAATGATCGCTTTTTACACTCTCCACAGTCTTCTTTATTTTAAAAGTTTTTCTGCTTTACATGAGGATCTTCTAAGAATACAGCGAATCACAAATGTGGCTCAAAAGATCAAGAAACAATCGATCTTTATCAAGCGATACATTTTATTATATCGGGAAGCATTGAATACTTACAATTTCTACAAAGTTCCAAGTTGTTTAATGTTCATCGCTACTTATAGCAACCATTCAATGCTCGTATATTACATTTTCTTCAGTAACATTTTGTATGTCTACCGAATTCTTCTCCTAGTATACTGTGGATTTAACTTTTTCACTGGACTTTCGATGCACTTTCTGATGAGTGACATGGTTATTGAAAAAGTACGCTTATCAATTTCACAGGCTTCTGATGATGATTTTTGGCTCTCTAACACATATTCTTTCTTTTTCTCAAGATAAGAGCCATCAATCGAAAGTTAATACCTTGTATTATTGATTCAAAGAGTGAAAGAGTCAAACGAAAAACTCTGGTCTTACTAGAATATACGGATGGTCATGATTTCTTCTCAATCTTTGGTAGTCTTCATTACACCAAATCAACCATGATTCTGGTAAACATTTCATCTTTATCAATATTTTTATCTTTGAAAATCTGATTTATTCAGTCTCATGTCTCTGTTGCAGGTGATTTTAGAGTCGACGATGCTTGTCCTCATGATCATCGCTAATTCTAATCATTTCTAATCATCATGAATACAGCATAAGAGGAGAATTGGCTGTTAATCCCAGGATTTCCTCCCAAGATCCACGTTAGTTAAAGAGCTTTTTGTTTGAATAGGCTAGCATCTTACAATAATAGATGGATATATGGTTCTTTAGGATTTCTGTGATCCATTCAAGATGTTGACCAAAGCCAATAGAGGTATTTCTTTGTCATTTTAAGAAGCTATAAGGTTCAAAAGATGGATTTCTTAGGGTTTCTCAGCTGAAAGTTCATAAAACAATCTTGGTTGAAACCACAAAACCAACTTGTTAGCTCATCACTGTAACAGCAACAAAACAACTGTTCTGGTGAAATTTTGATTTTTGAGCAAGAGTATCTAGAATCTCATTGATTGGATCTTTACGGTCAAGAATTCTTCTTTTTCTCGTGTTAGTCACTAACTATCCTCGAGTTTAGGACAAAAAGTGTAAGTTTTTGAACATTATGTTTTAGTTCATTGAAGTTTCAGTTTCGATGCATTTTATCTGTGGAATTATCAGAGTATAACCAATAAAATCAAAAAAAACTTCTTGATGAATAAAGTTTTTTGTCCCAATTCTGTTCTTTTGGGAGAGTTTCATTGCGGTTAATTTTTCTAAATCTCAGAAACGAACCATTAAGCTTGAGTATCAACCAGAGGTTACCTTCGAACATTGCGCAAATTAATACTTTCGTAATCGTTGATTAGTCAAATAATTGATTCAAGGTTTACGTGCACTGATGTAGTCATCTTCCTCAATTATCTCGAAATATTGCTAATAAGGCCATGAAAATAAATCGATTCCCAAATTGAGAGAAAGCATTCTTGCTTGGGGAAATTTCTCGATCAGATCCGTTTATTTATGGTAATCGGGAAACTTTCACCATTGGAATGATTTAGACTCGTTAAAGCATTCGGATCCTCAAATTGAAGTGGCTTTTCATCTATTTCTTCTCTCAATGATCTCGAGCCTGCCCCAATGCCTCCCCATAAGACTGAAAAATCGGAAAGAATCCTTCACCACGATCTTATTCATCCATCGTTCCTATCCTCGGGAATCCTGAACAAGATCACAAAGAAAAAAGAATAGTAACACTGTTTCTCGTGATTTTTTGGGTCTCTACCATCAGATATTGTATTCTTATTCATGTTGGACCTAGTAGCATCCTAGTTTTCTACCTTGATGGTGCTTATTACATGCTGGGAAATGATCGATCACCATTAAATTTGATACTTGATTTGATACAATTTGATAATTGCCATGATCGGAGCAGCGAGTTGTGGAATTTATTATGAATTATGTCATAAGATTCCCACTAAATGCTATCAATCATGAGCTCTCATAAGTCAAGTATTCAAATTTACTACTTTCATGATATTGGTCCATTTGAACAATTGATGAAGTTATCCATCATGAACATTTACGCGGCTCATTTTTTCATGAGTGCTTCAATCACCCACGAGGTTAGATTTTTAAAAAAAATCACCAGTTTTCTCTCTCTCTAAGTCTCTGCATCTATTTTCCTCAGATAGAAAGACCTCAATGACTGATTCAAGAGTTTCGTGCACTTTCGAAGTTTGCTCTTCAATTAGCCCTAAACTTTGCATAGAGGGCCATGGAAATAAATAAATTAACGCGATATTTCGAAACATTATCGATTAGATATTATGAGATGTTAGCGCTTTTCTGAACCAAATTTTGAGTTTTCGAGTGATTGAGATGAATTGAACATCATTATTCATTGAAAGGCCTTTACTAGTCCTGGAAGGTATTCCCTCTCTATGGCTTCAAAACTATCAATGCTGCCCCATGAAACCTCAAAATTGAGGCGACTTCTTCATCACAATCTCATTCATTTATCCTTCTTGACATCAGAAAATCCTGAACAGGACCTCAAAGAAAAGAGAGTGGCAACCATATTCCTTATTGCTCTCTTAGCTTATTTCATCAGATTTTGTACAATTATTTTCATGAATCCAAACAGTGATTTAGTTTATTATCTTTGTGATGCCAATTATATGTTTGGAAGTGGTCACATACCGTTGACTACGCTAATTTTTATTGATATGATTGGAGCAGCAAGCTGTGGGATATATTACAAATTATGCCATAAAATACCGGCTAAATACTACAGATCTTGGGCTCACATAGGTGAAGTTTTCGAGAACTATCACCTTCATGGTTCAGGTCCTTTCAAACGATTGGTGAAGATGCATACCATAAATATATATGCGGCCCTGGTCATTGGAACCCTGATGGGAATTGGACTAGATTTGCCTTTCTATGTCTACGCTCCGGTAAAATATTGGTTTTATTGCCTCTTTTGGACTCCATACCATATGTTGACAGGATATTTGACCATCACAAATCTATACACAATTACAATTTTTTACTGCATTCATTTTTACGTTTATTATTCGATTTTTTCGGATTTACATCGCGATTTATGTAGAATTCAATCAACATCCAATGCTTTCATAAAGCATTGGAGGCAGTTGGGTTTCATCAGAAGGTATATTTCCAATTATAGAGAAGCCATGAACACCTATGGGTTTTACAAGAAGATTAATAATATTCTATTCACCACATCATACACAGTTCATTCAATACTTGTGTATTATGTGTTTTTTGGTGATGTTTTCTTATTGTTTCGGATTAATATGATTCTAGGCTGCTCATTGACATTCTCTGTTGGACTATCTACTCATTTTTTTATGAGCGCTTTGGTCACACGCAAGGTTTGGTTTTTAACGAAATTCTGCATTTTTTGACTAAAATCTCATTTTTTCCAGATCCAAGCTATCAATCAAAAATTGATGTCTTGTACTTGTGGTTCTCGGAATGTTCTTATCACAAGAAAAATCTTATTGCTACTCGAATCAACTGAAAATGAAAACTTCTTCTCTATTCTTGGAGGTCTTCATTATACGAGCGAAAATTTCATTTTGGTAACTATTTTACTCTTATAATACCATAATCTATCACAAAAATCTTATTTACTGGCTCCTTGACTTTATTAGGTTTTTCTGGAGTCCTCTATGCTTGTGCTTTTGGTTGTCACAAATTCCAATCGATTCCAGATGGAGAATGCAAATTGACCTGTAAATCAAGCACTTGAAATGTCATTCATTGATCGGAGTGGGTTCTCTCAGCCTATTAATTATGTGCTGGGATTGGTTTATTCAACTAACAGAGCTTTTCTTGTTCGCCTCATAGCTGTTAATATTCTCAGATTTTCGGATCAAAACTTACGGCAACAGAACCTGATTCTCTCAGGCTACTGATTTTTCATTCGATTTTTTTCAATTTTTGGTAAGTTATCTGAGGAATCATGCTTCTCAATTTTGATTGATTGTGATAATGTATCTTATCTTTCCTGTTCTTTGAATGTAGAAGATATCCAAGGTAAATCCTCTTTTTTCCCTTCCTCACACAGTAGTTTCTATTGTACTAGTGACCCTAATCTGGGAAGCTCTTATGGAGATGAATTTTGATATTCTCTTCTATTTCCATGCTCTTATTGAATACTGGCCCGATTGCCTTCTTTAGACAGCTTATCATATTTTGACTGGATTTTGATTATTTCAAATCTGTAAATCATAAAAATCGTCTATTTTATCCATTCCTTCATTCATTACACACTTTTCTACAAGTTATAGCGAGATTTGTATGATAGGATTCAATAAACAGTAAACGCCCCCAAAAAGTACCAAAAACAGATAGTCTTCATCGAAAGATACATTTTTGCTTACAAAGAGGCCATGAATACCTATGGTATTTTCGATCAAGATTGATATTATTTTATTTATTACATTACATTACTCGGTTCATTTGATGGTTCTGTATCACGTATTTTTTGTTGAAATGTTCTCATTTTTTCAAATAAATTTGATCCTCTGTAGCCTACTACAGGTTATCAAAAAACGAAACTGAACACTTTTGATGGCCTGCAAAAATTTTATACCCATTAGATATAGATTTTTCTTGATTTCATTCTGATCAACAATCAATTGAGAATAGGTGATTCGATTTCGGGGCAATTGAGATGGACCGTTCTGAAAAAAATCGGCTTAAACAAAAAAATTGGATTTTTTAATCTGTTAAGGCTCGATTTTTTTCCTCATCAAATATCTTTTGATCCAGAGATTATTTTTCAATGAAACTTGCACAAACTAGAGATGCATATCTAATTGATATTCTATCAAAATTTAAAGTTCGATCTATGACTGGGTGAGATTTTATTAACAAATTAGTGCATCTGAATTTTTGGATTTTGCAAGAAATCGGAGCATGCTTCGAGAGCATTTTTGGTTTGAGGTATTTTTTCGGCAATATCTGATCTCGAGTGGTCGAAATTTCACTCATACATAGGGGAGGTTCTTAAAAATCATTTATGGTAGTTTCAAACTTGTCTTTTGGATAAAACTCACTTGGATCTGAGGAACAAGTCAAATTTTCGAAAATTCGAGCTTCCCCCCTTTTACTTCCATTAGAATGGTCAAAAATTTATCGATTCCGAATTTTTCACTGTCTAATGCTAGATAACTACTTTCTGACGATCATGTATCATTTTGAGTGTTCTTGGCCTCTTCTGTCATCCAGGATCTTGATTACATATAACCCTTGTCATAGCCTTCAAAAATCGTAGGAGCTACCCTATTCTCTTAGTCCAAAAATTTTCTTGAATCTTTGATAGAATAATAGTATAGACTTTGCACTTAAATCTGAGATCAATGAGCAATCTAAAAACGGAAATCAAATAAATTTTCATCCGCTCTCTGAAAAATAATCAGCCATCAAAAGTGTTCAGTTTGGTTTTTTTATAACCTGTAGTCTTCTCCCCTAGACTATCTATTCATTTTTTATGAGCGTTTTGGTCACATGTGAGGCTTGATTTGTGATGAGGTTCTTCATTCTAACATGCATAACTGAATTCACTTTCTTTCCCTAGATTCAACCCAAATTTAACAAATAAAGATTTTGCTACAATTCTAACCTTTCACGATGATTGATTTTCTCGAATCTTGAGCAATAGCTCGCAAGCTTGAGTATCGATCAATAGCATCTGAAATTGCATAAATGTTGCATATTGATCGATTGCTTATTTTCATAATCGTTAATTACTCGGATAATTGATCCAAGATTAACGTGCACTGAGTTAGCCATCAGCCTCAGTTTTTCAAACTCTAGCATATGAAGTCATGAGAATGAATTGATTTGCGGATCAACAGGAACCGTTCTGAGATGGGGAAAACATTCAACCAGATTCATTTATTTATGATTTTCGTGGAAGTTTTCAGCTTTGAAATGATCCAGCCCGGAAGGGTATCTGGGAATCTGAACTAAAGTTTCTTTTAATAGCCCCGTTTTCAATGAGACAAAATTTGTCATCAATGTTGCCCAATAAGACTCAAAAATTAAGAAAAATTCTCTCTCACAACCTTATTCATCTATCGTTTTTACCTTCTGAGAATCCTCGACAAGATCTCAGAGAAAAGAGAGTTACTACATTTTTTCTTATAATTTTTTGGATCTACATCATCAGATGCTGTGTAATTATTTTTATTGAACCGAATAATATCTTAGTTCTCTACCTTTTTGATGCTTTTTACATGCTGGGAAATGGTCGATTACCATTAAATTTGGTAAAATTCGCGGGGCTTACTGGAGCAGCTTTTTGTGAAATTTATTATAAACTATGCCACAAGATTCCAGGGGAATACTACAAATCTTGGGCTCTCATAAGTCAAGTTTTCGAAAATTATTATTTTCATGGTATTGGTCCCTTTGAGCGATTAATAAAGCTATCCATCATAAACATTTATATGACTTTATTTGTAGGATTTTTTGTGGGGCTTGGACTAGATATTCCTTTTTACGTTCATGCTCCAATGAAATATTGGCTTTACGGACTGTTTTGGACACCCTACCATATGTTGATCTGTTATCTAGCGCTTACAAAATTCTATACAATCACAATTTTCTATTTTATTCATTCCTTCATTTATTACACACTTTTCTCCAAGTTATGCCAAGATTTGTGTGACATTCAATCAAGTACAAACACTCTCAAGAAGTACCAAAAACAGATAGTTTTCATCGAAAGATACATTTCCGCTTACAAAGAAGCTTTTAATACCTATAGTTTTTACCAAAAGATTAATAATATTCTATTCATTACAACTTTCACCGTTCATTCAATACTTGTGTATTATGTGTTTTTCGGCAAATTTATCCTATTATTTCGGATAAATTTGATCCTTTGTGGCCTATTGTACTTCTTCCTCGGACTATCTACTCATTTTCTTGTGAGCGATTTGGTCACATGCAAGGTTTGATTGTCATGAGAAATCTATTCATTTTTATGGTTAAACTTTTATTCTTTTCCAGATCCAATCCATTAATCGTAAATTGATATCATGTGCAGGAAATGGATTAATTCAGAGAAAAATTCTCATTCTACTAGAATCGATTGACGATAAAAACTTTTTCTCTATTCTCGGTGGTCTCTCTTACACTAGTAAAAATTTCATTCTGGTAATTATTCAACTTTGATAATACCACAAATTATCACCAAAAGCTCATTAACAATGACTCCTTAAATCCACCAGATTTTTTTGGAATCATCTATGCTTGTACTTTTGATCGTCACCAACTCGAATCAATTCAATTAGGGAAACATGAATTGAACACTATGTTCTTAAAGGAAATCACACCTATCATGAAAATATATGGCATATATCTGACCTGATGTGAAAGAAGTTTGAAGAACCAATCGAAATTGTCAAGTACTTAATCAGCTATAGCCAAGTCAATTGAATAAGTCAAAATTAGTAAAAAAGAGTGTTAATAGCTAATATTATGGCAAACACTAAATCAGTCAATCAGAGCCATAGACACAGGGGAAGAATTGAAATGGTTAATTAAAGGTCCTCAATCCTATCGATCAATATTGTTTAGGGAATTCTCTCAATCGTAACAGATTTATAACTTAGAGAAAAGTCATGAGAACTCATTCATCATTAGACACTTCTTAGAGTATGCCCAAGCATTATCTAAAAGATTATAATAGAAAAACCAGTATCATGTGAAGGTGAGCTCATCTCCTTGGAAGACAATCTGAAAAAACTTTCATCATTCTCGTGAAACGTTGAACAGAACACCAAGATATAGATCAATAAAAATCACAGATCTACCTACAAAAGTCAATTTCCTTCGACAAGGTATTCACTGCATTCCAATCAAGGGTTCAATCTATTGATTTATGAATAATCATTTGAGAAGTCTACAAGACGATCAGAGAGACTTTCATGAATCATGAATTCACTGAAAACTACTCTCACACATAGCTACTTAATGAGTCTCTTCTTTAAATGGATATTTTTATCATTAATGGTGCTGTCAGAAACGCTTCGTAAAAAATCCTATGAACTTTTCAATCTTTCTTACACTGATGAGCGACTTCCTACCATCTCCATCGTAATGTCTGCGGATCAATCTTCAATTCTACCACATGAAACTCGAAATTTAAGGAAAATTCTCAGTCACAATCTCATTCATCTATCATTTCTATCCTGCGAGAATTCTAGGAAAGAACTTAGCGAGAAGCGAAGAACCCTCTCAGTACTAATTCTATTGTGTGCTTATGTTATCAGATATTATATTCTCCTGGTTGTGGAACCAGATAACGTTCTCGTTTACTATCTATGCGATGCTAATTATAAGCTTGGCAATGCTCGAATACCAATGACATTGGTTTATTCAATATGGATGACTGGAGCTGTAGGCTGTGGAATCTATTACAAATTAGCACATTGGCAGCCGGCAAGATATTACAAATCTTGGGCTCAAATAAGACAAGTATTTGAAAATTATCATTTCCATCAGACTGGTCCCCACTTATTCATGATCAAACTGTTCATTCTGATAGTTTATGTATTCTTGGGAGTAGCAGCTTTGGTTGGAGTAGGTTTAGATGTTCCATGGTTTTTCTGGAGCCCCAAAAAATATTGGTTTTTCGGAATATTTTTCACCCTCTATCATGTATTAACAACTTTCTTGACCATTTCGTTTGGAGCTATAATGACCGCTTTTTACACTCTCCACAGCCTTCTTTATTTTAAATGTTTTTCTGCTTTACATGAGGATCTTCTGAGAATACAGCGAATCACAAATGTGGCTCAAAAGATCAAGGAACAATCAACCTTCATCAAGCGATACATTTCATTATATCGGGAAGCCTTAAATACTTTCAATTTCTACAAAGTTCCAAGTAGTTTAATGTTCATTGCTACTTATTGCAACCATTCAATGATCGTATATTACATTTTCTTCAGTAAAATTTTGTTTGTGTATCGAGTTCTCCTCCTAGTATATTGTGGATCTAACTTTTTTACTGGACTTTCGGTGCACTTTGTGATGAGTGATATGGTAATCAAAAAAGTAAGCTTATCAACTTCACAGACTTCTGATGATAAATGAGAAATCTATTCATTTTTATGGTTAAACTTTTATTCTTTTCCAGATCCAATCCATTAATCGTAAATTAATATCATGTGCAAGAAATGGATTAATTCAGAGAAAAATTCTCATTCTACTAGAATCGATTGACGATAAAAACTTTTTCTCTATTCTCGGTGGTCTCTCTTACACTAGTAAAAATTTCATTCTGGTAATTATTCAACTTTGATAATACCACAAATTATCACCAAAAGCTCATTAACAATGACTCCTTAAATCCACCAGGTTTTTTTGGAATCATCTATGCTTGTACTTTTGATCGTCACCAACTCGAATCAATTCAATTAGGGAAACATGAATTGAACACTATTTTCTTAAAGGAAATCACACCTATCATGATAACATATGGGAAATATTGTCACTCAGAATGAATCGATGAGTACAAGATAAGCTCTATGAGGAGGTTGATCATGATTTCCAATTGTTGGCCATTTCGAAAGTGAATTAAATCGAAGTGTACTAAATTAAACTCAACCGCTAGAGATCGCTTTGTGGCCATGAGAAACTTTTGTTGACATCAGAGCCATAAACTTTTTAATTGCAAGTTTTAATATTCGAACCTGTTCATCAACGAGCTATAAATCATCTGATTGTTTGCCTTACGTTATCAGTGAAATTATAATCTTCAATTTTAATTAATTTTTGCTTAATCATATTTGTTTTGATTATCTTTGAATGTGATTATTACCCGATATGAGGGAGATTTTTTCTTCCATTCCACATGGTTTTGATTCTTTTGAATCTCGTTCCCTCTAGATTTATCACCAATTTAATATATCGCAGAGGGTCTCTAAAGGATGTCTCCAAAGTTTGATTTGGCCCAATTGGGATACACTGTGGTGTGTAAATCAATGATTTTGCCATCAAAAGTAAGCCATAATGCTCTCAGGTCTCATGGATCTAAAGTACAGGCTACAAAATTGGAAAATGAGAAGAAAAAGGAATTTAAGGCGAAAATTTTGAACAATCCATGGCTATTCAGTGATGGACCGAAGCCCCCCAAAAAGGCAATCCAGATATTCATGGACAGGAGAATGGCTGAAATTGATAATGAAGGATCATTCGATAAAAAAGAGGTGATTCAAAGGATCAAGAAAGAATGGGAAACACTCGAGAAGAAATCAATTTTCGAGAAAACTTATGATGAGCAAGTCAAAGAATATTTGAAAGCAAAGGAAAGCTATACTTTGTTAATGAACACTGAGATCTGCTTGAAAACAGCGATGGAAATTGTTGCTGCAATTCTGAAGCTTATGGAACAAAATCGTAAGGGTCAGAATAAGTTGAAGTTTGAGTACCCTACCTCTGCTTATAAATTATTTTTCAAAGAATATACTGAGTCAAAAAAGTTCAATGGTGAAGAGGCACCAAATTTAGGTATGATAGGAGCTGCATACAGATCTCTTACGAAAGATGAAAAAAAAGACTATGAAAAGAGAGCTGAAAAGAACAAATCTCTACTCAAAAAGGCTCTCGAAGAATGGTCTAAGAAAAATCTCTCGCAGTCCTGAAAAGATCTTGAACCAATCTAGCAGAAAAACTATTTACCAAAAAATCTATTCCATGACCTCTAGATTGTTCAAATACATTCTGGAGAGTATGAAGATGCCTGCTCCTAATGAGAATCGATATATCATGAACGATAACGATACGATTTGGAGAATGGCAATTTGTGAATATTAGATGATTATAAAATATATATCGATCAACTCACTGATTTAGATGTTATTTTATGGAACTTAATTCCTTTTGCTAATGAGTTCTAATCATGAGATAATTTTTTTCACAGATGTCTGTTTCTTCTCATTTCTTCCTGAGAGTGATAAGTTAAGTTATGGGCATTTTTTCATGATTAATTTTGCCAGTATTCACTTCCACTTTGAACATGAATTTTATTTTCAAAATCAAAATATCGAGAGGAGTATATCATTCTTTGGAAAATAGACCAGAAAATCTTATCTTTTTCACTGGTGTTGCTCCCTATGAAGGAGTCATATTGGCAAACTTAAAAATTTGATTAACAAAGTATGTCTCTTGATCAAACACTTTCCATCTTCATAAATCAACGAATACAGAATTGAAATTTGGATGATCAAAAATCATTTTCATACGGAAGAAGTAGTAGTATTATGCATTGTTAAATTGGCATTACAGATAATATTTTGATCTGATCGAGATGGTCCAAGTGAGTATTCAACGATATATGAGAAAAATGAGCCACTCAACAGACCAAGTGAGTATGAAAAGGTCATCAAATTGCCTGTATGTTCACGAGTTTCATTTGGCGAATGTATCGGTGCCAATATCATCGGCAGTGAACCGATAATACCGTTTGAAAGACCAAGAACACTGGAAAAAAAGAATGGCCATATTATGTGTCCAAAGAATGGATGTCCTCGAGGTGCGGCGCACAGGGCAAGTAGAGGAATGATTAAGATTCGTAAAATTGAAAGACCAATTAGTTGGGTAGATGAAATATCATAGAATAGGGATGCACTTATTTTGCCAACAAAATCGAAAGCATTAAAAATAGCCATCAACAGAACGGGCATCCAAGAGCCCAATTGACAATTGATTATTTCACTTTCAATGCCAGGAAAAAGGCTTAGAGTCACAAAGTAAGCTATCATTATGGCCACCATATAAGGCCAGGAACGCTCCACAACGTCAATTCTCATCCGGCAGCCATCAAGGAATCGTGATCGATAGCTGTAGAATAGTGATCGAAAATAATCGATCAATTCTAATATGCTAGATTTTCTGGGCACAAATCTGATTGATGTTGCACGAAGCTGAACTTCGGATGATGAACATCCTTGCTGTTGATTGAAAATTTGTCCATTTGAAATACTCGAGAATGCTTCACTTGTCTCGTTTGATTGACTGAGAAGAGCTTCATCTTCAATTGATTCACGTCTTTTGCTGAGTAATAGTGAAGTTTTGGTTCGATTCGATGAACTACTCTCGGGCAACATTGGTGGCACATAATTTTGCAGCTCTTCATCATCAATCCCAAAAGGCATATCGAATTCGGTGGAATCTGAGTGAGAGAAAAATTTTGTGGACACATCATCTCGTACACATGGTGAATCTAATGGTACAAAGTTATTATCTGCTGGACCCATTCGATAATCTGATTCCAAATAGTCAACCAAGGTGATATCTTCCAGCCCTTGACATGAATTATCTCTTGTGGTTTCATTTTTGTGGAGATTCTTCAAAATTTTTGAATTATAATGGTTCGAGCGACGAGAACACCGTTCAATATGGAATTTGACAAAATTTGTCCTCTGTAAAGCATTATGGATCACAATACAAACGGCAATCAACACAATTGAGAGTGAGAAAAATAAAAGTGTATTAATCTGTTCCTCAGGTAACATCAGTTTGGTGAGTATTCGATTGGTGGACACAATTAAGCCGGCAGCAGATTCTCCTGTCATCACCGCATGAGTATACTTTTTGGGTAACATTGAAGTGTAACCGTAGAATGATGATTGTTGAAGTGTACAGCCGAATGCAACAATTGCCACTGCCATCAAATTGAGATCATAAGCCACACTTTGACTGAATGCGGATGTAGCTATTTCAAAAATGGCAATCAAAATAAGTGTGACCAGTGAAATAATGTAGCCAATATTAATTCTCCAGAAAAGTGAAATCGTCTCGATGAGAATGTTATTAATGGTGACAGCAATGAATGCGAAAATAATGTAAACGCAACTCATGTCAAATATAATTGTGGTTCCTGGATAACGGTCCTGGAAGAAGTCGACAGCAGTCACAAAACTGTTGTATGGCAAAAGGAATCCAACTCCAGCCAACATGAAGCCAAAATAAATTGCATGAAAACGATCCTCAGGCTCTTCCAATGATCGTAAATCAGAATGATGTTGATTGTGGCTCATTCGGAAATCTTGCTCATCACTGGACACATTTGATCGAATGGATCGTGATAGTGGAGAAGATTGAAGACAAATCTCATCCTCTGGCTCTTCGATGATCGTGTTTGCTCGTGTTCGTCTTTTTTGATCACTTCTATCCGATTTACTTGGCATCGAGCTTCCTCCATGATCTGTTCTCAAATCATCTTGTCTCCGACCATTGTATCGAAAGTAACGGAATCGCGGATATTTGCGTTTATTTTTGGAGAAAGAATAATATGCTCGACTCAAATTGGTGTCCATTGTGAATGAATAGATGGATTATTATTATTCGGAGATGATTGTGAGGAATTTTATCATTATGAGAATCATATGGCAAATGAGAGGTCTCACTGATTAAATATTCACACAGAATTTTAACATTCTTTTCGAGAAGGAAGCACAATTCAGTGAGAAATAAAAATGATTGGATGAGTTTTCAACACAAACATGAAGTAGTTGAAATTTTCATTTGGACATAGGTGTGTGGGGACTCTGACATGGAAGTTTGATCCATGTTGAAAAAAATATAACAAAAAAGGAGCTATTTTAACTAACCAAAATATTCACAAAGAGAAATTGGGCAATCGAGAATTCCAGGATGAGAAGAGCTTTCTCTCGAGACTCAATCGATCGCTCTTTCCATGCGTTGGTGAAACTTCCTGGAACCACATTAGCATCTCTATTCATTCCATATCACAGGATTCCAAAGTCTACATGGCCAGTTAGTAGTTTTTTGAGGTGAAGAGAGAAACCGATCTTGTGGATGGAAATAGCAATGCGACTTTTCTCTTGCAAATCTTCACCAGCCTTGAAATTGAGTCCCGATATTACAAATTGAAATTTTTCTTCTTCTCAATACATTAAATCAACAAATATCTTCAGGAGATTCTAGGATGCTAGAATTTAGTATGGTGAACCATTGATGACCAACTAGACGAGAGCTCACTCAAAAAGTTAAGTGGTTAGAATACTGTTTGGTGCTGGATTCATTATATTATGACATTGTCTCTTTTCCAAAACGGTATCATTTATTTCTTATACACCAAAATAGACAATTTTCGAAAAGCTCATAGATAGGGAAGAAGATCTACTTTTACAGGTGATACTGAAAGTAGATCTTCTTTGATATGTCCAGATGCTAATTGCACAAATTACATAATTACAAAATTTGAGGAAGTTAACCCAAATACAAGTAAGACAGCTTAACAAGATCAAAGCTCTCTTGAGAAATCGATGAAAAAATCATCGATTTCACTTGAGTATGAGTTGAAGCTTTGATGTTTGAGTTGAGAATTTCAGTTGGAATTCTTCTACATATAGTATAGAAGAATGGAAATAGCCTTTGTTATCGGTGGTTTGCCATGAACTTTTTGCAGTTTTGATTAATAATAATCCATAGGTTCTGGCTCTGATTCCTGTTTGACTTCGTCAAAGCGATGAAGAACAACCCTCAACTCCTTGTCAATTCCATAAGATTCTTGTAATCGTTCAAGAAAAATAGATTTACACAACCTTTTGAGATCTGACAACAACGAGATGAAAGATCGATGTCGATCTTCATAATTTAAGTATGGATCTAGAGAAAAGATCAATAAAAGATTAGCTTTCATGAATGGGGTTCATTCAATATCATACTCACTCTCTGGTTCCTCATCTTCATCTTCATCGTCCTCCTCTTCATTTTTCGCGTGTTTTTCGAGAATATGCATATGTTTTCTAGTTCTCGCTACGTAACAAGAGCAAGCAGTGCAAAAAATTCTGCTGGTTCCACTATGTTTCCAAAAGTGAACTTTGAAGGATCTCCATTGAGTGAATCGAAAATTTTCTCCACCAATTAGCTTGTTAGCTTTCTCGCATATGGGGCAGACGATATAAACTTCCTTTGAGAGTTGCTCCGCACTCATCTCGGAGGCTTTTCTGCAAAATCGAAATTGATCGTTGAGGAACTCAACGATATAATTGTCCTTGTCGAAAGTGCCAGGAGGATCTTTTTGACGCTTTAAAAGGATTCCTGGATGCGCAGATTTGTGATGGATTCGCAATTCTTCAGCACTTCCAGCTCTGAAAGAGCAATCGGGACAATTCATATTAATCCCAAGATGTTTTCTCATACACGCAAAGGCCATATCATAGGATTCCGGTATTTTATCACAAAAAAGACAGAAATAGCGTGAGCAGCCCCTCTCTCTGTTATTCATTCGTTCGACGATTGTATTGTCTGTGAACTTTTTCTCTCTTCGCTGCGAGGCAATGAGTGCTGATTCGGAATCACTATCAGGATCCGATTCACTGGAAGAAGCCTTTTCAGATGAAGTTGGCTTCTCCTTTGACCAATTCTTTGGACCGACAAATGTAGAAGCTTTAATTTTTGTGGACAGATTCTTCTCATGGAAGCTTTTAGGACCTGGCTTGGATGAAAGATTTGCTGAAGGCTTCTTACTCGCCAAAAGTGGTTTACTGGTACTCTTCCCAGTCCCCATGATAGTTCCACTCGAATCATCATCCAGTCCAATGATAAATTTGACAACAGTGGTTGAGATGCAAGGGTGATTTTCCCTACCATGTTGAAGAATCTCAAGTTTGGATCCAATGAAGTTACACTCAGAACATTTGAGTGAGCCTTGAGCTTTATGAACTTGACGTATATGTATGGAGATTCCAGTCTGCCTGATGGGCGCTTTGTCATTGCATATTATACACTGGAATAGGTTACGCATGGAACTTGGTTTGGTAACAGTTAAAGGAGTGAGGGGAGTGAGCTCATGTACATTAACGCTCTCGGGAATGTATCCTCTAGGTTTACGTGTGGGTCGAGTCACATATTCATCCTCAGATTCTTCCTCTGACGATTCTTTTGGAGGCTCTGGCAGCGGCCTGACTAGCGGCGTGGTTCGTTTTTTGGCTATCTGTCCTTTTTGCTTGATATGATGAGTTGTTTGTTTATCTTTTGATATTTCATGGCTTGGGGCAGTGTTGTTGTCAGAGGTCGATGGCTCATCCATATCTTGGATGGGCTCTGGAGATGGAGGTAACTCATCTCGAGGGCCATAATCATCGCCATTATCATCACCAATATCACCATTATCATCAGGATTGTAGATCCGATTAACAATGCTGTCCAATTCTTCATCATCAGGATCTGAAAGTAAATTAAAAAGATAAAATGAAGAAGTAAAAACAATTCTTCTTCATTACCTTCAGTCAAAAGCTGTTCTGCATGATTCTGATCAGCATCGTCCGTTTCACCTGTCTCGGTGGTCAGCAGAATGGGATCATGCCATTTATCATGAATGACGAGAGGATAATCACAGTGATCTTTGCTGATGTGAGCGAAAACAGAATGATCAGAAGATGATCGAAAATTGCAATACAAACATCTGTAAGTTTTACCAAAATCATTGTCATCATCGAGTTGATCGTTTGTATGATTTTTTCGAAAATGTCTCCAATAAGTAATAGGACCTGGATTGGCGGCAGCGACAAGTTGTGGACATACTAGAACTTTACACATATCGGTTGATGTTCCTTTCATGGTGGCTCGAAACTTGTCTCCATGAGTATTTGCTTGATGTAGCAATACATGTATTTTGCTTGGCGCTCGATAGTAACACAGATTGCATTGATATCTTCGAAATGCATGTTCGATGAGCATATGATCAATCAAATGGGACGGATCATCGAACGAGGTGTCCTTACCATCATTGTGACAGTAGAAGCAAAACATTGAGGAACTATTTTGATGCTTAATTTGCATGTGGAGAAGAAAATTGAAAGGTTCGTTGGTGGTGAAAAAACATTTTTGACCACGAAAGAAGCAGCATTTGAAAAATTTTTTCAGCTTCCTCTCTATTTTAGTCAAATTGACATCAGTCTCGATAACCGGCACCAATTCAACCGGATTCTCAACCAATTCTGTTGGCCTTCTAGATGATGGTGGCATTGCCTTTGATCCAATGATCACCCAAACCTTGACTCTATCTCAGTCACCCAAACCAATAGATAATCAGGACGATAATCAAAAGTCTTTCTCATCAAAATATTATCACGACACAAGAACGCATAGGAAACACAACCTTCTTTCTTTCTCCCAATTGGCTTGAACATCAAACGATTCACATCATTCTCATAAATATATTATTATTCATTTCATCATTCATCATCTACATTAATAATCACAAAATGACAAGGTGTCACTTTAACACTTGAAAACAACGTAAACACGTGAGAAAATCAAAACATTTAAGAAAACACTTTTCGAAATTGGAGCTTTTTGAAATTGACGCGAAAAAATTTTGGCAACATTTGAGTTGCTCATTTTACACACATTTTTGTTGGGTTTCAATTGTCATCTCAATATTGATTATGTTTTGGTTTGCTTTTTTTTGGTGAATAATTAATAGAAATTTTTAATCATGATGATTCAAATATTGTATAAATCCTTTGATGGACAATCTAAGGTGATCCATGTTGATTCCGAATCAGTTGGATGTGATCAATTGTTGCATATGATTGCCAATAGTGAGGTAAGTGAAATGAACTATATTTTCTCATTCATTTCTCTCTCTTGCCTCAGATGATGATCGGAGCAAGATTCAAATTTTGATATTAGGAAGTGAATATTAAATTGCTGTTTTTTTTCTCCCACAGAATCTTCTTCCAGACACATTTCGGTTGTACTATAATGGAAAGCCTCTACAATCTCTTACCGTCAGTGGTGATGATTTTATACCGATCACTTTGCACCACCTACTACCCGGTGGTAAGGGGGGCTTCGGATCTATGCTCCGTGCTATTGGAGCTCAGATAGAGAAGACCACCAACAAAGAGGCATGTAGAGATCTCAGTGGAAGAAGATTGAGAGATATAAAAGCGGAGAAAAGATTCAAAGAATGGATGGCCAAACGAGTTCAAGATCAAGAGGAGAAAGAGAAAAAGCGGAAAGAAAAGTTGGAAAAGATGAAAGAAGAGCCAAAAATTATGTTTGAAGATCCAGAATACTTTAAAAACAAAGAAGAAATATCTCAATCAATCGGCGAAGCCTTGGAGCATGGTTTGAAGAAATCGAAGCCGGAAACAAGTACCTCAGATGAAACCATCAAGCGTAAACAATCTTCTGATGGAATACCTCCAGCAAAAAAATCCAAATCAGATCTCTGGCTTGGCTTTGATTTGAGTGATGATGATGATGAAGAAGAAGGAAGAGAAGATCAGGGGCTCATTAATCCTTCTTCGAATTCTTGTTCGATTACTGCCTCAACTTCCGGCTCAAGTAACTGTAGTGGTACCAATGATGGAGTCGGATCTTGTGCTAGTACCAATGTGAATCAGTTGCGCGCTGAAGTCTCCACAAACTTTGAGAAAGTCAGTGAAGCTTCTGAACAGTGTCGGTACATTCCTCCTTCAAAACCAAGCCCTTCTTCGAATTCTTGTACAAATACTGCTTCAACTTCAGACTCGAATAACTATAACTGTACCAATGATGAAATCGGATCTTGTGCTAGCTCCAGACGGAGTTTGTGGGATGCTCAACTTCGCGCAGAAATTCGTCGATGTGGGGTAAATTTTCTTGGGAAGCTCCTCAACAATAGTGACTCTGACACTTTTTCCGAAGACTCATCTGGAGGCTCAATCTCTTTTGCATCTTCATCCTCTACAGACTCGTCTTCTGACAGCTCGATCACCGATCCTGGTTCCAAGTCAGTGGAGCCAAATGAACCTGATAAACCCGATGAAAAGTAAATTTTAATCTAAATCTGTCCAGCAATCTCTTTTGAGAGCTGAGGAAAATCAATTTAATCCCGTCTGATCCATTTTGAACCTCAAAACGATCAAACATTGATCAATATGGTGAGCGTGTTGTTTTCTTGACGGCAAAGAAAAATGCCTCTTCTAATTTTTCGTCATTTGAATTTGGCAATGTTGTAAATATTTTCTGCTCTACATCATTATTTATCAGAGATTTATATTCAGATTTCTCATCTCTAATTACCAGCAAAATTCCTCACAATCAGGAGTAGGCACAATTCACTCATATTCCCATTGTCTCATGGGACCATCTCTGCTGATTAAACTTAACCTTGTCATCCTCACGAATTGTTGAGTAAATTCAATTCATATCAGTTCCTCTATTTTCTTCGAAGAAAAAGATAAAGGATTGAATTTATTGAAATGAAATGGTTTTCCTTGGGCAAAAGAGGCTCAGCCTCTATTACTGAGATTTAGCCTTAGCAAATCGATAGTATGCTCCTGGACACAATGATTTGTATGTATACCCATGATTAGTCGATCGAAACATAAATGAAAAGTCAAATTTGTTCATTTCTCTCTGTCTAACGTAGAGGGTTGTTGCACATTGGTGAGGTGGACATCAAACGATTCATTTGCATTCGCATCACATTGAGGCTATTGGTAACGGACTTGGTGATTTCGTTGATTGATTCGTTCATCACAGTTATAGGGCTTGTTGTTGTTACTACCTGTCTTTCAGTTGCCAATTGGGCTCCATTGGTGGAAGTGCTACGTATTCTTGACATGAGTCGATCGACTCTATCCAAGCTGTCCATGATCTGTCTCCTTAAAGCATCTCGCTCACGCTCCAGAATTCCCAGATTAGGTCTTACAGTGCTGGTGGAATTGATTGTCATTCCATAGACACAGGCAAGCATTGAGACTAAATGAAGAGAAAGGTTATCAAGAGAAAATCACAGGTAAATGAATTCTCGATTGAAAATACTCACCAAACAAGGCAACGATTATGATGGTCTTCATTTTTCAGGGAAAATTATCAACTCAATTGTGATACTAACACGAGAAAATAATTGAAAGTTATTGACGATGAAATGAACGTGAAACAAAGGTTGATTGTTCGATGACTGACTGGAATCAATGACCGCCGCTCTTTTATTTTGATACCAAAATAGGGTTGTGAGGTCACGTACATGGCAGGAAATGAAATTAGGAATGTCTATCGTGTATCATGATATGGTAAAACCAAAGGTTGTCTACAACATCCTAGTGATACCGTTGGCACGGTCGACCTATTCATAGTCGATTCGGGAAGAATTTTTCGATGAATAATTTATTTCCATGACAGGTAACCTCATTGAGAATTCATTTCCATTCCACTTGCCCAGTATCTTGTCCATATTACCATTGAGCCAGCGTATGCGTGGGTGTGTTTGTGTGTATACATTGACACCATATTGTAGCCTTGATTTCGATCTACACACACCCTAATTCAATTTTTCATTATCGATGCAGTATTAGTGATGATTTTATTCAATAGGAGAGTGAAAAAATGAGCAAAATTGGCCATTGAATCAAGTCCATAAAGTTGGTAACTCATAGAGACACCTCAGTTACTCATTGCTCGGGGTGATGGAAAAAATTTATGACCATTTCAACTAATTGAATAGGGCACAGCCAATGATCCAAGACCTGTTGTTGATTAATTTGAATACTTCATATCTAAAAGTGGGAGGGAGAGAGAAGGAAATGATCTCAAAACGCTTCCCTAAAAAACGAGCTACCAAGTGATGATTTAAGTTTCTCTGGTTGTATAACCACTTAACTTCAATTAATTTCTCTCTCTCTCTCTAAACTCATGAATATATATTCTCCACTGAATTAATATTCTGATTATGCTTTATTGAATGTTTCCCTCATTTCCTTTTTCGAAGTTTTTTCACATTTATAAGCTGTGTTATCTTGGCTAATTGTCAATTTCCTCATTCATCTTGAATCAGTTGACTTAATCCAAGTCATTTTTTATCGCATAATTTTCATCACAAACAGCTTTGCTTGCTAAACTTTCCGTTTTTTGAACTTTTGTTCGCTGATTTTTTTATCATTTTTCTTCGCATTCTGCTGCTGAATCATATGATTGGCAATGAAAAATGAAAATTTTCGCCATAATAAGAGGGGCTAGTTTTTATTTGTATGCAGTCATTCAGATGAAAGATGTTATCATAAGATAAATGGGAATGTTGTTTATCATTGAATATTTAGATAGATTTTTTTCTGGAAGAATTTTGACTTCCGACTCGAAGGGTCTGAACACTACTTGTGAATATATATATAATAAATTTTGCATAAAGATCAGCCAAAATTTTCACAGAAATCTCAAAGCATGGAAATTATTAGATATTATTTAGATTTAGATTTGGATTCAGTTTTTGATTCCGATTTTGAATCAGCTTTTGTTTCGGATTTGGACTTTGATTCTGATTTGGCATCAGCTTTTGATTCCGATTTCGAGTCAGTTTTTGTTACAGATTTCGACTTTGAATCGGATTTTGCACTGGTTTCTGAATCGGATTTTCCACTGGTCTTTGAATCTGATTTTGCACTGGTTTCTGAGTCTGATTTTCCACTGGTTTCTGAATCGGATTTTGCACTGGTCTTTGAATCTGATTTCGCACTGGTCTTTGAATCGGATTTTGCACTGGTCTTTGATTCAGATTTTGTATCGGTCTTCGATTCTGATTTGGCATCAGTTTTTGATTCCGATTTAGAATCAGACTTTGATTTCGATTCAGATTTTGATCCAGACTTGGATTTTTTGTACTCGTTTTCGTCTACAAGCGTTCCAGAACCATCATCTGACCAATTTATATAAACTGACTTGCCACTTCTAGCAGACTTTTCCGCAGCCAAAACAACAGTGAATCCTTTGAGAGAGTCCATTTTAGTAATCTGAATTTTTTCTTTACCTTTTAAAAAGAATAACAATGGTGGAAAAGATTGTTGTTAGAACCGAATAAAGAAAAATTGGCCGAAAGTTTACTTACCTTTCATAACATCCACAAAATGCTCCAATTCTTGACCATAAGCTTCACCGAATCGAGATGCAAATGAATAAAAGTAGGGAGTTTGATTGGTTCCCTTGTTATTTTCGGTAATCACACCATTAGGTCGAATATTGCCGCCCGTTAACATTCCATCAAGTCCAAAAACTTCCAATCTTTGATCATAACCATAGCTAGAATTTCTACTTAAATCAATTATGCCCAAAGTTCCGGAAGGAAATTTCATCATAATTCCCACAGTATCAAAATCATCAATCTCCTTGATTTTATCATCATAAACGTGGGCTTGAGAGAACACTTGATACGGCAACTCACCGGTAACCCATAGAATGATATCAATATCATGACAAGCACAGTCCTTGAATATTCCTCCGGAAGTTTTCAGATACTCAATCGGAGGTAAAGGTGAATCACGGGCACAGGTTTTGATGACACGTATTTTGCCAACTTCACCAGCTCTTGCTCTGGTACGACAATCAAAAAAACCAGGATCAAATCGACGATTGAAGGCAGTTAACAGTGGAACACCCATCTTTTCTGCCAACTCATAACATTCCTTGGTCCCATCGAAATCGGGGGCCAATGGTTTTTCACATAGGACAGCTTTTTTGGCTTTCAATGATTTAATGGTGAGCTCTTTGTGGGTATATGTTGGTGTGCCAATGACAATAGCATCAATCTCAGGATCCTCGAGAACTTTGTCAACATCAGAGATGTCTAGAAAGGTTACATCATTCAAGAACCATGCTGTACGAACGTATTGTCGACGTTCGGCCACAGGTTCAACACAGTACACTAACTTTGTTCGTGGATTAGAATAAATTTTTTGCAAATGAATCATTCCGATACGACCCAATCCGAACAGAGCAATCCTAACGGGACTGGTATCATATTTTTCAACCTCATCTTTAGTCACAGTCCATAGACTTTTGTCCAAACTTTTATCCGATGGATCGACACGAGAATCTTTGCGTACTTTCCATCCTTGTAGGTGAAGTAAGTATCTGAGTGTGGTAAAAATTGGAGAAGTTGGAAGAAAGAATATTCAAATATTGGAATTAGATTTCCATAAAACGCTACTAACCAAAATAAATTCAAATTAACTAATTCATTTGGTTGAATAGGGATTCGACTTACTCTTGATATTTGTTATCTTTTTTTCCATCAGCCATTTTGAAAGAATATCTTATGTATATATGATATAACGTCTGTGAGAAAAAATTGTGAACGCTGAGAAAAAAATATACAACCAAAATTTATCGCAGAATACTTGGTTTCTAAATAACAAAAATACTCGTTAGAACCGAAACATTTATATACCGTAAATCTCCAATTTAGGGGGTGGAGTTAAGGGTTTGATTCTCGATCGTCACTCCTCCTCTTACTTCCTCCTCTTCCTATGGAATCTTTTCAACTATCAAAACTTACCCCAAACTATATGTGCTTGTAAGTGATAAATTCTAGCAAAACGCAACAGGAAACACGAGACAAGACACGAGAGAGAGAGAGAGAGAGAGAGAGAGAGAGAGAGAGAGAGAGAGAGAGAGAGAGAG
>QZCP01000745.1:50003-160076 GCA_003956705.1 Brevipalpus yothersi
GAGAGAGAGAGAGAGAGAGAGAGAGAGAGAGAGGTGATAGTAATCAAGGAGCTCTCTAGATGATTACAAGTAGCCTGAACAGTAATGCTTAGGCAGTAGAAAATTCTGACTTTAACTAGATTCTCCTACTACTATAATGATAACCATTGAACAATTTTCTGATGACTACTAGACTCATCCATTAAGTCATCCACACCAAGCTTATCAAAGACTTTTCTTGACACTCAGTTGACCTTAAATGAGTAAGACCGGTGAGGTCAGACTCGCTTTCTCCTTATCTTTTTTCACTCTTGGTTAAATGTTGAAATGATTAAAATCATACACACACACACACACACACACACACATAGAAAAATGATGTTGAAAGATGTGAAAGATGAGGTGTTTTCTTGCTCAAGTCATGGGCCCTAGTACGACAATTATTTTGACGCCAATATTACGTGATTACTCACACAAGTTTGCTCCTACTTAACTGTCTGCCAGAGGCGTTTGGTGATGATTTTCGTTGTGATCAATGTTTTTTTACTCTCTCCCTCTTTTTCTCAGGGATTTTCAGCCAAAGGCACCACAACAGAAACACAAGTTGAGGGTGTAAATGTCAACATCTCACGTTTGAAGTGGAAATTTACGAAGCCAAAAAAAATTGATATGTTTATACACTTATATTGATATGAAACATATGGACAATATCACGAGATCAATCTCGCATTACAACACACAGTTGGTGTTTTTATTCTTATTGGGTATCCACTCTATGAGACTGTAATTATTCTTGCCTTTTTTTCCAACAATATTTTTCGGGTTTTGAGTTGGGATTCTTTCGATGAATGATGAATGATAATGTACTGAATGAGATGGAGAGAAAGAAAGATGTAAAAAAATTCGAATCTTAAATATTTGGCATAAGTTCAATTTTGCCGGTGGTCATGAAAAATCTATTTAAAGAGGAAAGAATTTAGAGACTATCCAAATCAATGGTAGATATTCAATGATGAAGATTTTTCTCATCATCACCAGGAAAACAATCTTGCCAGTGAAGATGTCGAATAGGTCCTATCAGCTTCGAGTTTGTGTGAAGAGGTCTTCTTCCAATCAACTTTGATCAAAAACAAAGGTCATAATATCGAGATAATTCGAGAGCAAATAAAGTCTGATAATTAGAAGAGCTAGCTATTTCTTTTCCTGATGAAATCTATATTCTGAAGAGGCTATCGAAGGATCGTAGCATTCCTTATTATGGTCTCATGTTTTCTATCTCTCTTATTGAGCATATTTTTTTGAAGAGATCTCTTCATTAACGAGTTATTTCCAGTTTGATCTTTTCTTACTGCCCTTTATGCAATTAAGATAGGTGGAAGTGGCCTACAATCAAGAATGATCTCGTGCCAAGATAAGTTAATAGTTTGATAAACATTTTTCCAGCCAGCTTTAGTGAGATAAGTACTTCAAAAAGAGGGCTAATAAAATTATCTGTCAGATTTATCCGACTGATTCAATGGAGAAGCTTAGGACGAAAAAGTATCAGAAAAAGTGGAAAAGAATTATCTTTGATAAATAAAATGTATTTTATGCCCTTGAGCATAGTTTATTTAATTTAGATCGATAAAATTGAAAATTCCATAAATAATAAGATGACTGATTCTGACTTCTACTGATAATTACTGATAATTCTGCATTTTTGTGATATGTGTATAAATGTCCTGTAGTAGGCTCTGAGATGAGAATGAATTTTTTTCCAAATTTCTAAAAATCATAAACTGGTGAGAGTGAAGAAATAATACTAATTCGAATCACTGGAGTGGAGAATTTCATTCCAAAATAATTCAAACATAGTATATATTAGGCCTAACAGTATTCCTTAGCTGATTAGAGCATTGGTAGAACTATAAGATATAATATCATGAGTAGTTTTTCATCAGAATATTCTTGTAATGAAAGTTCAAAAAATCCTGGTAGCTTTGTATGCCTGATTAAATTGATTTCTGAAGAGAAGCACATCAGCCATCGTCTGATGATGGAATATGATGACGAAACGTAGACATCACACGTTACGATATTCGGACATTACTGCTAGGTGATTTTGCTTACTTGATTACCAAAAGTGTTTCAATCATGAAATTCGGAATATTCATTGGAATTGTGCTAGTGGCCTGTGTATTTGCCGGTAAGTTGCACATCAGCAATAAGCAATGCAGGATTGTGGGAACGTTTCAAATGATGTAATTCGCAACCTAATGAATATTAATCCACAGGGCATAGCAACAAGCAAGAAATCGATGATAAAGTAAGAGCTCTTCGTGAGAAGGCTATGACACTTTTGGGCCGTTTGTGGACAAACGAAAGAGATGCCCAAGAAGATGGTATCAAAGTTGTACCATATGAGGTGAATAGATTGAACAAAAAAGATTTAGGCCGTTTGCTTGATGAGTTGAAAGTTCAGCGAAATATGGAAGAATTAGCTAAAATAGAAGAAAAGTTGGACGTGATTGAAACTGCACTTCCGAGTCTAACTGCGTTGGTTGAAAGGAATGCAGTTGCCCTACGTAATCCGAATGCTGTACAGACGAGAACTTTTCTTGGTGCAATGCAGCAAACTTGGCAATTGACAAAAATTTTGTGGGAAAAACGCAAAATGATCCTGGAAGCCTGGCCTGCGATCATGTCAACCATGCAAGCTCAAGGACTCCAAGGAGTTTTAGAATTGATCAAGCCAGCAGTTCAAGAGATCATGAATGACGCAAGAATGGCTGATACTAAGGAGCAAGTTGAAATGATGGCCCAGAAGATCGAAAATTTTGCCTCCGCTTTGGCTATATTACAACAATTCGGTGATAATAGTACCACAGTCGATACTCTTACCAAAGCATTGGATGGCCTTGCTATTGCTGGTGAATACCTTACCGGTACATCGAGAGATGTCACACAGCAATTGGCCCAGGACATGTTGGTTTCCAAGATTGTTAGTACCGTTATAGCTGCTGAAGGGTCGCCTGTTAATTTCATGGGTGATATGTTGGACAAATTATGTCCAATGATTGTGTGATTTTGACCTGTGAGCTTTTGCACGCATCGTGTTTTATTGCATGATGAACTATCAAGGGGAGAGAAATCCAATAAATTGATAGATTGAGAAGAATTGAATCATACATTCGAAAAAAAAAATCTCAGGGAATTGAATCATGAAAAGTGATATCATCTTGGAAAAGATTATCCAACCTTCGAAAAATTCGATGATGTTAGAGAAATTTGAAACTCTATAGACATCATGAATTTTAGACAGAAATTTTTTATCGGGCAATCAAAAAGTTAACGAAGATAACCAAATTAGATTGCAAAAAAAATTGGACAAGAAATATTCGAAAAAGATTGCAATATTTCAGGCTCAATCTATTGAGATGTTAATCTCACTCTCGCTCAATAATATTCATCCAAATTATTGAATTGAATTTGGAATTGATATTCATTTGTGACCGACTTTTGGGTGGAAAAAATTCCTCAATTGAAGAAGATTTAATCCAGAAAAATAGTTTACATTTTGAAATCGATCGAAAAAGTGAACAGTTTTCTCAACTTGAGACTTGCGCAATTGTTAATGTTTACATTTAAAGTGAATTTTGATGTTTTTTGGTTTGTTTTTGATGATTTTCGTCAACATGTTTATGGCTTGATTGTGCGTGTCAATTTGTTGTGTGTTTAAAATAAAGCATGTCTCACCTTAATTCTATTGGAAATCAATTGATTAGGTGTACCTTAAGACGGTGTACACCATTGATCAATCATAATGTATCCAGAAACTGTTCAGTGAATATATTTTCGGAGGGTAAAACAGTGTTACAACATTTGAATACAAAAATTCCTGGAATTCTTGGTATCAAATCTTACAATGAAATTGGTTTCCGATTGACTAATGATTTATTTGTACTTGGTCCTATTATATTATTTCCCACCAAAATTCTTGCCTGGAATGTCAAAGATCACACATCAATCAATGAAAAGTCTCTTTCTCTGTTCCATCTGATAGTTCCCAAAGTTGATATATTAATTATTGGTAAGTACAAGTTCACTTTCTATTGATATTGATGATGGCGTATATTGCAAATTAATGCATTGTCTCTCCTTAACTATTCTGAAAATTCAGGTGCCGAATCTGAAGAAGCCAGACACAATCTTCTTGGAGCCCAAATGTATCTCAACTCTAAGGGTATCAATGTCGAATTATTGAGGACCCATTTGGCTATCGAAACATACAATTTTCTTGTCAGCGAAGGTCGTAATATTGCCGCCGCTCTTTTACCTCCTCTCAAGCTTCCCAAGGATTTTGATTTCAATTCAATGAAAATTATGTCTCCCCATGGTACACCTGTCCAGTGCCAAACGTTTTACGATCAAGATTTTAAGGATACAGAATACACATACGCAATGAGTAGCCATGCTGAATTGACAGAAAAATTCATAAATGGTATCATAACTCGGGAGGAGCTTCGTGATAAATTGAAAGAGGTGAGAAAGAATAGTTTGTGGAATCGAACTAGAATCTGATCCCGAGTATGCAAGTTACCAGTCACCAGAGATGAGAGTTTGTTTTTGTTGCAAGATGAATATCTCCACAAATTCGCTCCAGATGAAGCTTACTCAGGTGTAGAGCATTCTTGTTTTGTGATCCAAATAGAATTTAGATACAAGAAAGCTCAAGACTAGGATGACAACTTCCATCCATTCTCGCAGTCTTTTACCTCTAAACCATAGGACATGTTAGTTTGAAGATGGAAAACTTTATTTCTGACTCGTGAAAAGAGTTATGTTTTGTTTTTTCGAAAAATTTGAGTAATAAATTGAATCTTTATTGCTGAAGAACTTCACAAAAGCTTCTCATCGTTTCTTCGTACCGGAAAAAAACTTGATTTACTCAATCAAGCTTATCAAATCTTTTCTCAATTTAGCCTGTTGAGGTGCTGCTGTCTTCCGCATAATTACAATTGTAGTTTATCTACACACTCATTGTGAATCTTAATTAGGATGTCTGAATGGGAAAATAAGGATTAAGCTATCAGGAGAGAACAAGTGAGATTCATTCAACGACAAATTCATCAACATGACATCGAAATCAAAATTTACTATCTCTTAGCCGAAGCGATAGCATTCTCATTTTTTTTTCTCAATTCCTTCTTCTTAAAAGGGATCAAAAAATCCTCTACAAATCAGTTCATACATGTATATTACCCATATGTCTTCATAATTTGAAAGTTAAATAGTTCATGAAATTGAGATTTTTACTGTCAGTGAGCAATTTGAGGTTAGATTTATTGGCATGTATCTTTTTTTGAGACAATATGAGCACCGTACAAAGCAACAATTTCGAGCATAATTAGTGATACCAATATCGGATGCTGGAAACGATCCCAGACACACTAAAGAGTGTGCTGAATAATTTTCCGAGTTGGTACTGGAAGTCGTGGAAAAGATGTTGACTTCGAGAGAGCTCTAATTGAATTGATCAACATAATTGCATATTTAATATGCTTCAACTAGAAGAATTCTTGGAAATTTTGCATGAAATCACAATGTTTGATGGGACTAAATCGTCTATTGCAACCCCTACTAACGAAAACACATCGCCTTAAGTTTTTTTCAGAATTATTTCTTCAGTACAATAGCTAGCTTCTTCAATAGTGCCTCACTATCTACTGATGTGATACTTTAAGGACGGAGTTCAAGCTAGAGGACACATGAAAATCTTGCATTTTAGTATTAGCAAGATGCAAAGCAATAGGATCCATATCTGAATTTTTATTGGTACAAGAAACGCCTCAGCGAATATGAATGTAGAATCATGAAATAATTATCCGAATCTTTCATTTTCAAGGAAGCTGCCAAAATATTGGCTAGTAAGAGAAACTAACTAGCTATGAGCTACTTAACGAGAAAAATCTTCAGCATGATTGTTGAAATTGATCTAGTCTCAAGAGCACTTCTTTCTCTATTTTCTTTCAATCAGGCTAATCTGAAGCTTTCCAGCTCTCTGATCTTGAAGACTGAGACATTTCCATTTTCTTCGATGAAAATGAAGCCGAGGGCACGTTCATTACACCTTGATGGGACAAAACTTTTCAGTATTAATCACATTTATGTTTTCAAATGAACAAATTTTTTTATCAAGAATTTTGATCTCATTATTATTCCACTCTTTTCACCGCTTCCTGATAATTGTTAGTTGATCGTTGAGACATTCAATTCGATTTTTCCCTATCAGCATTTTGTAAATGCCTTTAATCTCTATTGATCTCGAAAATCATCTGTTCTGATCTCAATTCATAGCTAGTGAAGAATTTTCGTCATCTCATGCTCTCTTACTCCAACTCAAAGAAGGGGCTAATCAATGGTCCCATAATGATAATGGCCTTGTACCAAATTCATTTCGTTCGCCAGGAAAAGGATTTATGCCATTTAGTTGAATGGCTTCACCACGATCATTGATTCCTGATCATGAGTCAAAATTATCACATACCACTGTTAAGCAGTGAGTGGAGAAGATTGTGTTAGCGTATAAGTCCGAGAAAGTATGTCCTCTCTAAATTCCAATTGATCTCCATGATGATCACAACTTGATCATGGTAACGATTAAACGTTAAAATTTCGTCACTAAAACCATTAAAACGCACTCTAGTGGCACACTGCGCGTATGTGTTACAGACAGCAACTTAACTGTCTTGGTGAGAAATGTTGATCAAATTATTATCAACATGATATTGAGGATCACCTTTAACCTGAATAACTGTTCTTAATTCAATTTTTGATCATTTTTAATTTCTCCATGATAATGTAATTCATATTGAATCTACTGGTAAGTGCACATCCATCGATCATCATAATAGTGTGAATAGTTCATCTTTTTCTATGCTTAAATGTTTACATGTTGATCACAAAAATAAAAGCAAGTTTGTTTTGTTCTGCTTTTCTTGTCGGTGAAGCTCTTGAACATTTAATTGTTGGTGAAATGAATGGTTGACCGATCATCTCTGGTACTGATGGCATCGATTGCATTTTATCTTGTGTCTCAAATCGATCTACTTTGACAATTTAGAGCCAGAGAATCTGAGGCGCGCGAGGACTTCTCTTATAGACTGGAAACACAATTGGTTTCATCTACAATCTTTCTTCAACTAGTCTATCATGGACATTTCTCTACAATAATTCAATTACAATAGTCTGTCCACTTTAATGAGTTCATCTGTGTACAAACTTCATCATGTCTTTTTACAAGCGAAGAAGGTACGAAGAGTCCAATTATAATTCATCTCGCAGTGGACACCATTCAAGTAGCCATGAACCATTTACTGAGTATAATCATCGTTACAATTCCCATCGATCTCACCATTATACCGGTTATCCTGATGATGATGATCATAGAGGTGTATCAGAGTCTTCTCATCGTAAAGATCGATCGCGAAGAAAAGAACGGAGTCATGATTCAAGAAAAAAATTAAGTGAAACATTCGTCAATTATAAGTACAACATAGAACATGATGCACTATCGGATACTGGAAGTGCTGATGAACAACCATTTTTCTACTGTTATGAATCCAAAAGAAAACGATCTCGCAGTCGATCGGGTGATCGTAAGATTGATAAAGAAAAATTGCTTCGTATTGCGAGAGAAAATTTGGAGAAAATGATCGAAAAAGGAGAAGTTCCGGGCGAGAAACGTGATGTAAATAAGATGGATTTAGATACAATCAAACAATTAACGACTCAAAAATCACTTTCCCAATGGACTCAACTTTGTGATCGTATTGTTCGTGAAAATGATGGACACTATTCCAACTCTGATCACTCTGATACCGAATGTGCTCCTACAGATCGTCCAACTAGTTCTCTTCGACCTAAAGATCCCAGAATACCAGGTATTCAAATTAAAGTTAGAGATTTTAATCAACTCGAAACTAGAACTGCTAAACAAGTTCAAAAAGATTTGCTCGATCAATTTCCTGTGTCCAGTGGTTCTCAGCATCGTTTCAAAGAACTTGAGTGGAAACCAGTAGAACCTCCTCAGCAACCTCAGCAAAAATCTAATAATAATAATAAACTCAAGAAAGATGCTAGTCTAAAAAATGATGGAACCCCTTCAACATTCGATAATGAAACAAATACAATTCAACCAGAAACTGCGAGGGGTTTACAAATAGACTTAGGTACCATTATGTCTCAACGTCTTAGCGCTATGCGACGATTACAAGAGAACCCTTGTGATGTGGTTGCACTCAAGCAAATTTATTCGGCCCAAGAAATGGTATGTTACTCCAAGGTTTTTTAAACACTTTGTCATTGGTCGAACGAGAGATGTTTTATCAAAAACATAAATAACTGGAAGATAAAATTCATTCATTGAGTCATCTTGAGAATTCACAACTTTCTTATTTGCTGACTCAAATTGATAGCTTCTCTACACTTTGTTAGTTTTGCTTTATGAAGGGCGAAATTGTTACTCTCACTCCAGTTTTACTGTCTTGTTCGTTAGTTTAGTGAAAATTGAAATTTCATTTGCCACTCAGCTAACACACCTCTCTCTCTTTTTAATTAAAGATGCAAGAGTGGACCCAATCTCAAGTTCAAGAAGGGCAATTTATTGGTTCTACAGGAGCGCATTGCTTGAAACCTGAGGAATTAGAGCCTGCTGTGCCAGCTTGGACGAAAAAAGTAAGTTTGATTCTCATTATTGATCTGATTTTGTGTACACAATGTCGATCGATAAAGTTATAATGAAACATTTTTTCTTACAGAGCCAATTCAAAAATGCTGAGAGAATTAAGGATGGTGTTGGGCTCCAATTATTATTAAAAATGGGCTGGAAAGAGGGAACAGGGCTAGGCAAAAATAATGAAGGTCTAATCGAACCGATCATCCCTTCCTTAAAATTTGACACCAAAGGTTTAGCTTCAGAAGATGAGAAAGCTCCCAAAGTTCCCCTACAATTGATCAGTCCTCCAGGTACTACAGGTCCTGACTGTAAGAATCCCATATCGATGCTCCAAGAGCATTGTGCAAAGAAAAAGTGGCCTATACCACACTATGAACTTATCCAATCAAATGGTCCATGCCATAGACCGACATTTTTGATGCGAGTTACGGTGAATAATGTACAATATGAGCCAGTAATTCCATCTCCAAACAAAAAACAAGCAAAAGCAATGGCTGCTGCCGTTTGTCTACAATCTTTTGGACTACTCCCTTCAACTGGTCCAGTAAATTCTACGGAATCATAATATCATCATCATCATTATCATCATCATGGAAAACCATCTTGTAAGCTCTTTTAAAATCTAGCCTATCACATCGTTTTCCCGTTGAGCCTGTGATAAAAGTGGCTTCAAAGAGTATGTGAATTTGTCTCTTTTTTGTAGAACTTTTTTGTGTGAACATTTTTCCTCTACATTTTCGTTGGAAAATAAATGTTCAAAAATGCGCTTGCAAAGGTTTCATTTTCCATCATCCCCATCATCTCCTCAAGCGCCTCGAATGACTCATGAAGCCTCTTATTTATTTATTTCATCTTTTATCATCATGCTACTTCATCTCTTATTACGGAAGACGAGATGGAAAATACGATTAAGATCAATTATTGGTCTTGTTGAGGCAAACATTGAGTCATTGAAGTTGATGAGAATCTTTCGCTCTCACAATTGTAATGATTGAAAGCTTATGCGCACAGCATTCCACAAGCACAGTGTAGTGGATTAAAAATATGAGAAAATACCGTTTTAAATGAATGAGATTTTTCGATTCGTTCTCAGTCGAGCCTTTTAACTGTTATCATTTTCGGTGCAAATTTTTCCAATCCTCAAAGTTTAACCATCCTCTTGATGACCAGTTGATCAACCATTTACCATTCTCGTGCTCCACTAAACTTTGAAACTTAGTGACTTAGTACACATATTCCACACAAGATGCCATGATTTCTTGAACATTTTTAGATTTTTAGAATTGCATTGGTCATCAATTTGATTGCATCAGTATTAAATGTTTTGTTCACGTTTTTTTGGAAACATAATAACACATAATAAGAACGATTTATTTTAGTGTTTCCAATTGTTTTGATTTTTGTTCATTGATAGGTGTTGCTGTTATCTCGATCATCTGATTGAGGCTCAACCGATCTGATAAGTTGGGATTGCAATTTTGTGTAGAAGTGTCATAAGTCTTATTGTCTGAACTTGCATCGTGTGTGTGCGTGTGTGTGTGTGAAAATTTTGTCTTAAAATTTGTTTGTTATTATTTCGGAATTGAATTCAAGTGAATTTGTGCAACTCATATTTTCTCATCATCATCATGGATCTTGCCAAAATTCGGGAAAAGGTTGAAAGAGAAATAGATATAATGATGGCCGAGGTAACTTACTGGATGCCAACTGAGGAATCGAAGCAAGAAAAATTGTCTCAATTGACAGCTCATAAACAAAGAATTTTAAACGTGGTTGAAGAAATTTTCAAATCTGATGTGAGAGTGGATTTCATCAGGATGTTACGTGAGGCGCTTGATAATCCATCTAGTATTAGAAAATTGGCAGATCAAGTGATTGGCGAGAATCGTGAACACCAAAGTCCGGTAGTTGGATCATCAAGACCGGAAGAGTCTGTTAGACCACCAAATCGGAATCAGGTGAAGAATTTTCTCTCCTTATCCATTAAGTACCTGAAAATTTTAACATTTTAATACTTTTGGCTCTTTCAGAATCCATTCTATGATCCGAAAGATATGTTTGACGTTTCCAGACGATCTTTACCTCCTAGACAAGAATCGGCCGCTGTAAATCATAGAGAACCTGATTCCTCACCTTCTCGCATGATTAATGGGTACAGTAATTCTGGTCCTCCAAGACAAGAGATGATTGATACTCGTGGACCTATGATGAATCCTCCCGCAAGGAATATGCATGATTCCCAGATAGAGCCTAGAGACTTGGTTGATAATCGTAGAGGACTCAGTCCCACAGACCAGAACATGTACGGTTCTCAAAGCGAACCGGGTGCCAAAAGACAGAATATGGTTGATAATCGTAGAGAACCTAGTCCTTCGCTGCTGAACGCGTATCGAGAGCCTAGCAGACAAAATGTTGCTGCCTCTTATCCAGAACCTCTTCCAAATGGTAGATCCGATCCATACGAAACGTATAACAGACCTGGGCCTAGCTCACTAGGAGCATTCGGATCTCAAGGACTGCCTGGTCCAATTAACCAAGATCCAGCAAGAGTTCCTAGGTATCCTGATGGTAGACCTGAGCCTTATGACATCTATAGTGCACCTTACTCGAGATCACAAGGTGCACTTGGTACTCAAGAACAATCTGGTCTTGGTAGACGAGATCCATCTGATGCTCCTAGGCATCCTATTGGTAGGCACGAAATGATTGACAACAATAATGTTCCCGGTCCTAGCTCTCATGGTGCAATTGGACAGCTTGCCCCTTATAGACAGGGTCCATCTAGTGCTCCTGGGTTTGCTGGCCTTGGTGGACCAACTGCCACCCATACGAGCTCAGGTCCAGATAGATCAGATCTTTTGCCATTGACGGACGAAAAAATGGATTGGGGTTACCAAGGTGAACATATGGGTGTAAAGCTCGCAAAAGCTATCACTCAAACTGACCCTCGATCCCGTCCTTCCCAGTATTGCTATCCTCCTCCTCCTCTTCCTTCTGGTAGAGTTGATCCTCCATCTCCAACCCACAGTGCATCGTCAACTAATTCAGGGATGGATCCTGATTCTGGCAAATGCTATACATCGATTCTCAATGAATATTGTACCAAGAAAAAGTGGACTCTTTCCTATGAACTGGCTGAAGGTTCACCTCCAGGACCAAACTCTCAGTTCATAATGAAAGTGGTTGTTGTTACTGATACTGGAAAAAGGATGGAGTTTGTTGCACCCTTTCCATCTCCGAAGAAGAAAGTATCAATCGCAATGGCTTGCAAGACTTGCCTCGAATATCTGGCCAGTCTTGAGCCTCCTCCTTTCAATGATATTCGTTTTTTTCTTCGCGCTAAGTTAACCTGAATTTGTTCGTTCAATCGTTTTGGTTCCCAGTGATTTTCAGCAAAGCATGCATTTATTGAAGTTTTTTACAATTTTATGACCACTTCTTATTTCAAATTTACTACCCATGATATCCCATATAGGGTAATGAACGACTGTTTACTCATAACTGACGAGATTCATGAAAATTAGGCATCACATTAAATAGTTGAAACGTTGACTCTTGGTGGGGTTGTTTTTCCCTCCCAATCTTTTGATCAGATTCATCCTGTCAAATCTTCCAATGTTTTTCCATCTGTTATCGATTCCTAAACTTCTCATGCAAGCTTGAAAAATTTCATAGCACCATAAACAATATCCTAAGGATGTATACTATTTGAAATAAATTTTTTCCTGGGAAATTTGATTTTCTTTAAAAAATAGTACTTCTATGCTAATAATTATGTGTTTCAATAAAACGAAATTGATGATCTGAATGATCATAACATTACAAACTCTTCGCCAAAGATTTGGATGAGAAGGACAGATTTTGGGATTGAAATATAAGCTTCGATCAAAGACATGTTGACAAAGTAATTATCGATTGAAATTCGTCAAAAGCTCAAAATTTAGCCTTTCTACAGACTTGAGGGTGGGTTCAAATGAATGAAGCATTTTAAAGATGATAAATGATTAATGTGTTGAAGAGAATTTTTCTCCAAAGTGATACATGTAGTCTACTTTCTCGTCTGGTTAGGCTTTAGTGGTATGTTCATTTCTCTTCGCAGATCTTCTATGTCTTGTTCCCATCTTTTCTCATAGTATTTGTTCATAAAAAAGTGAGATTGTTGACCACATTGGATTGCCCAATCGAGATGAGTTTGCATGTATCGACGACGCTGTTTCGGTCGAAGTCTGTAAGCTCCAAAAACAGCAGCTCCCCAACACATGGCCAAGTTGCATTGGATGGCTTCAATCCATTTGACGACTACTTCGCCCAACATATCTGTTGGCATACCGACCAGAAGGTGGACTAGATCATGAATTTCACGATACCGCTGCATGACATAAGCCAATTCAGCATCATCAATGAATCTGACATCCCTTCTAGTATCACAGGTTATATTCTGAATTTAGAAAGAAAAACAGAGATCACAATAAGATTACTGATCTTTTGGGATGCTTCACTAACATTATCACTGAGAAATTTGATATACTGATATCCTAGTGTATTTTCAGGTAAACTCTCCAATCTTTTCAGATCCACTTCCATCGAATTGATTCGAGGTTTATCGCTGAGAATTCTGGAACCCTCTTCACTGTGTGACATCTTTTCCCACATTTTAGTTACAGCACCTTGACCCAAAGTTTCACCAGAAACGGCAACCATGTCTGGGATCAAAAAAATTCAGTTGATCATCAAAACACTAATAACTACACATTATGTGTTGCACTCACCATGTCGAAATGGATCGACCAGAGCGATGGCTGATGAGCCAACAGCTAGTAGCACTTTTTGAACAGGAGTTGTGACAATGTGTTCAGGATACAATTTTGAATCACTAAATTTTCGACAAAAATTACGGAGAAAAACTTTTTCTTCCCTAAGAACGCAACGACGAATCATCTTCACAATTAATATTCAAAATTTATAGACTAGTCAAGCTCATTGCTTCCCTCATTCCACAAACGTATTTTGATATTTTGATATCCGCCAATTTGATTGCAATCAAACATTTCATGAAAATTAATGTTGAATAATTTTATCAACAACAAAACCAATTGCATCATGTTTATTGCACGCTGAAGTGTGCTCATACAAACACGCAGTCGTAAGCAGAACGAGATGATGAAAGGAGAAAGTTCAGAATTTTTAATGTGCAATTCGATAAAATTGAAGGGTTTCACATTAGAGAACCCAGATTAGTTAGCAAAATATTGGTTGTGACTGTTCATTTTATCATGAAATTATCGATAAAATTGGCTAAAATTGGCCTTTTAATGAGATATGATGTGATTATTAGAGGATGATAATGAACAAAATGAATCACCCCTGTATTGAGCGTGATGAACGTCTACTATCTGATTGTTCCTCATACTCAATCCCTAATTGTTGCCTAGCCATCCAATCAATTAACGAAAATAGAGTTATCAGTATGGCTATGAAAAAAACCATCAAAGGAAGAGTGATACCAGCGTATATATGAATAAATTGGGCATCTCTAACAATGTAAGCTTTGTGCTTGATTCGTTCCCGATCCGCCATACACATTCCACCCACAAAGTGGCATTGGTCACCATGAAGTGATACAAGTTGTTCACAGTGTTTAGGATTAACAGTTATGATACATGATTCAAGGAAGAGACGATTCTGGCTGAATTCAGTTCCATTGGGTCCTTCCGATAACATGGGATACAAGCTCCAATCGTGTGGAGTGATGAACATGTATTCCATCTGTTCTGGTACCCGAATCTTACAGAAAGCAGTGGTCAGTGTATGATCACATCTCATTGCCACAGTTGCTCGAGATAGGGATGTCTTGAAATCATAAAATATTGCCACATGTGTATCATGCTTTGGCATCAACACTATGGCATAAGTGTCCTTAGGAAGTTTCTCATCTTTGTATCTGATTATGTACGGCAATCTATACTCATAATTGGGATCCTCTTTGCGTAATACTATTTCTGCATCGATAAGAGTTAATTTGTCATCATCATCACTCATATTCCATGGCTGGATGGATGATTCAAACTTATCGATTGCAACTTTGAGGACAACATTATTACCATCACGATAACCGAAACCGTACAAAAATTTTCCAGCAGGTGAACAGAATGCGTAGCTTGAAAATAGAATATCAGTTGGACCAACTCTGACAGCGTATACAGACATACCACCAGATTCTTCCCTGAAAGATATTGTCATGATTTTTTTTCGATTTTCCGAGTAGTTTAAGTATAAGTAGAAAAAAAAGAGAGAAAACGATTTTATAAAACTGCAGGACATATCATAGGATCGAATCGTTTGTTTCCATCAGAGAAATTCATATAAATGTATTTTGATGATAAGGACAAGAATTTTTTTCCCACTCACTTGAGCACCCCAACTCCTATCTCATGTCCAGACGTTTTGGCTTGAAATATGAACAAAGGAAATTTCTCAGAAACCGCTGCTAGATATAATTTTCGTGAATATTTCAACTTGTCTTCTTTCTTTGCACTTGCTAAACCAAATATTCCGAGAGCACTAAACAAACCGTCGGTAAGTGACGGTCTATTTGGTATTTGATCCAGATCGATTAAAAGCCCGTCTGAAAAATTAAAACTTGAAATTCTTGTCAGATCGTAAGACTCTTCTGAGGTATTCTGAAGCTCTAAAGAATCCTGACCTGGGGGACCGGTACATCGGAATTGATCCAGCTTTCTCTTTTCTTCGGACAAGTGGATGATACGATCAAAAGAATTGAGCTCATGATCTTTTGATCGAACATATAAAAATATATCATCAGGAGAATTGGATCCTCTTGACATTGCGCTTATAAAACAATCGTCTTCAGTGTCCGATTTGATGAATGGCTCGATTAAGGTGGATTTATTTTTCAATTCCATTTTCCATAATCCATTGTCAAAACCTTTTTTATCGTGTAGATAAATCAAATAATTGGTGTCGGTGTGTTTATCAGGATACATGAAGAAATCTTTTTTCGGTCCTTTTGGCCATGGAATTTTTTGGAATCCAGTGCCAGAGGCAAAAATATACAAATCCTCGGACGGAATGTAGATAGCTGTCCTCAAATGGGGACAATTGATGAAACCAAAATCATCATGAGCTGAAATGGTTGACCAGTACGATAATTGAGTAGATATGATGAGAAAAAGTTTGATGCCAAAATTTTCGATAGCACATATCGAATAGCAGTGGAACAAAATTTGATTCAAAAAAATCATAAGAATTAAAATGAACCATATACAGAGATTTCAATCAAGAAGAGAACAATTTTCAATCAAACATTTATCCTTCATCATCCGAAGGATATTGATACACTTTCTCAACCATTGAATGTTCACATTATTCTGGATATCCACTGGATATGAAAATGGAAAGGAATATCATTTCGCGCGAATTCTACCAGCTCAAGTATACTCGTCAGTAACTGTATACTGATCACAGCGCTCAAACTGCTTTGCTTCAGTAACCGAATAAAAAGCCGCATGTTTACAAAACATTGTTTTGCTAAGATCAGTTTTGGTGTGTGTGTTTATTAAACTTAATTTGTACTCAAGATTTTTTAACAGTGTGTTGATTGAAGGTGACAATGATTCCATATCGATCTAGTGTCAGCCGGTTGTGTGTCTATCGTCAGGTGGTTCGACGACGAAATGTGACATCCGATATCAAAAGTGAACTACCATCGATCCGATTAGGTCGAAAGGGTATGTTGCTTTGGGTAAGTGAAGAATGGCAAGTGAGAATAAGGGATTTACTTTAATTATTGTTAAAATCATTGTTTTATTTTCTGATAGTGTATACCGGTGACCACTTTCGGTTTGGGAACATGGCAAGTTAAAAGACATTATTGGAAACAAGAGTTAATCGAGAAACTCCACGAACAGATGGCCAAAGAGCCCATTGATCTGCCTCATGAGTTAGTATCGCTTATTGCGAATTGGAAAGATTGTGATTTTGATTCTAATTTTATTACATTATATTGTATTTATGTTATTATCTGTTTCAGTATCCAGAACATCGATTCTTATGAATATCAAAGAGTTAGAGTCAAAGGTCGTTTTGATCATAGTAATGAGCAGCTATTGGGACCACGTCCTCTTATCAAGAAAGAAGGTTTCAATTTGATTTCGGCTGGTGACAATGGCTATTTAGTCATAACTCCATTCAAGCTTAGCGATAGACCTTACAGTATACTTGTTAATAGAGGTTGGGTTGGCTGTAGAAAGAAAGATCCGGCAACTCGAATGGAAGGACAAGTCGAAGGAGAGGTTGAACTTGTTGGTATTGTACGAAAATCTGAAGGAGTAAGTTGATGAATGTGTTTAGATCAATCCTACAGGAATTTAATATTTAATTTTTTTTCCCACTCTCTCTATAAAGTCTAAAAAGAACCTCATCGATAAGGCTGGCTTTTGGACGAGAAGAGATGTGGATGTTATGGCTAGGATGCTGAACACTGCTCCGGTTTTTATCGACGCTGACGCTTTCAGTACTATACCTGGAGGCCCAGTTGGTGGTCAAACTCGTCTATCACTGTTTAATAATCACTTCAGCTATATCATCACTTGGTATTCTCTCTCACTTATAACCACAATCGCTATGTGTAATCGAACGTTTCCCAAATTTTTTGCCAAGTTCGAACGATAAGTGGATCGAAAAAAAATTTTCTGTTAGCGTTTATTTATGTGTATATATTAAATTTTATGAAAAAATTGCGTCAAATATTTTTTACTCTCCAAAATCAAATTTAGGACTCATTCGGAGATTAGTACCATGCATTTCATTAGAGGGCTTGTCTTTTATCCTATGAATAATCATCTTCACTGGACGCTTGCCTTGCAGCGATGATCAAAGGCTGCAGTGATGACAGAGGTCTTCCGAGTTTGAGAAATGGGTGCTAAAATAGAGAAAACATTTGAAATTTGTCATTCATTTCATTTGGGTTTTTTCTTCTAATGACTTCACTCACCTTAAGTAGTTGTGATGAAGACCACCTCTTGTCAGCATCGACTTCTAGGCACTTGTCTAGGAATTCTCGAAAAAGGATGGAGAGCTTATCTCCATCACGAATCTCTGGTTTACCATTCGTGGCTATCAAGTATATCGCCTGTTTGAAAATAGAGTGAGAAAATTCATCAGATATTCTGGCAAGTGTGAGATATAGTATGATGCATGAAAGTTTTCGAGCAAATTACACTCACTTTGAGAGGATTTTCATGTAAATAGGGCGGTTCACCATGAATCATCTCGATAGCTAAAATGCCCAAAGACCAGATATCAACCTTTGGGCCATAAGGTTTTTTGGTAACAATCTCAGGTGCCATCCAATAGGGAGTTCCTGCAAGTGTAGATCTCTTATTTTGCTCTATGGAAAGTTGGGCACAAAATCCGAAATCTGTCAATTTAACGGAGCCATCCATTCCAAGAAGAATGTTGTCTGACTTGATATCACGATGTATGACACCATTTGAGTGTAAAAATTCGAGTGCTTGAAGAATTTCTCTGTGAATTGGAAAAAGAGTGTAAAGTTTGAGCCAATAAACTTGATCCATATTCAAAAATAGCATTTTTGGCAATCATGCAGGGGAGAGAGGGAAAGCTTGAATAAACCGTAAGGAACCCTAAAAGTTTTTTGGGGTTCAGGGAATTTAACGAGAACTGGAAAACTCTTTGACTGTTTTATAAATACCTTAGGACAGAAGCTATTTGACCCTCATCCATGAATGTTTCGGTGACTACATCAACCAATGATCCACCAGAAAGATATTCCATTACTACCCATAGCTCATCGCCAACCAGATAGGAATCGAGATAATTGACTATATTTGGATGCTTATTTTCCTTCATAACTAATATTTCATTCAAAATAAACTCTTTTTTAGGTTGTTGGGCAATATTCATCTGTTTGATAGCCACTTGCATTCCTGTGGACACTTCAATGGCTGTATATACAATTCCAGATGCTCCTGAGCCAATTTTCTCCATCTTGGTATACTTTCGATTTGGCTCACCAATAGTGACTATACTTCTCAGTCTAGCCATAACTTCTTCATCACGTTTTCTATTTAGCTTAGCCATTTCATGTCCCTTCAAGTGTTTAACTGCCGGATTGACGTTTCCTACAGGAACTAGAGGACTTTTGCGCATTGGTTGAGAAGATTGGACCATTGAATCGGAGAGTTTCAATTTTGTGATTGAATTCTCTCTTGAACCATCTTTATCTTGATTAGAACTTTCACTGCTTCTTGAATTATGATTTTGAAGCGAATTAATACTGACAGCACTGTTTCGCTTCAAAACTTTAACCTCTTCACCACCACCCATTGCAACAGTTACCGTGATCGGCTGAATGATGGGAGCAGGGATAGGCGGTGGAGATGGAGATAATCGATTATGAGGTTCATCTATTTGAATTGACAGAGGTGTCATCGGTGGTGGTGGCGGTTTTCTAGGCGAAGCCGTGGAAGAAAAAATTGTAGACATATCGAGAGAATTGTTTGCAGGTTTGGCAACTATTGGACGAGTGTATATGGACTTAGTTTTCTCCGGTCTCTCCGGAGGTGGTGGTGGAATAAGCTCATCATGATGATTGGCAATCACTTGATTGCGACTCAAATTGGTAGTAGTAGTAGCAGCATCTTGAGAGGAAGTTCGGGAAGAGGCCACTGAATTGTCAGGAAAGCAAACTTTATCCACCGAATCGGTTGGCGGAGTTGATGGTGATGTGAATGATGATGTATTTGAGCTCGAAAGCGGTTCGAGCAGAGACTCAGTAGGAGTGAAGCTACTGTCACCAGACACTGTTAGCTTGGTGATCGATTGTAGTGGTGAGCCTGATCCACTGGCCTCTTCACTGACAACTCCACCGCTTGTTGAAGAGTCTGTCGATGCAGAAGAAGTCAATACGGTGGACAATGTGTTAGAGGAAATAATGGATTCGGCATTTGTTTTGTCATCCTCATCTTGAAAAGAATAATAGGAAATAATCAGTTATCGAATGAGGTAATAGGAAGGCAGAGAGAGAGAGAGAGAGAGGAAGGAAGATAGAGAGACAAATTTTTCGTTCAAACTGACGTACTTAATGAGAGAGTTGAATCAATCAGGTCCGCTACGGAAAGCCATTGTTAGTGGATTGAAAATGGCAAGAAAGAGTAAGAAAAAGGAATCATAAAATAACAATCATAATAGATTCACTATCGGTCATCATTATTCATTATTAATTCATATATGAACGCAAATGCGTGGGAAGACACGAAAGATGTGTGTGTATACTCGATTGACCTTTAGACTAACACTGAAACATTACTGAAACATCAGTTACACTTCATGATGAAACTCACCCAATGATTTGTTTAATGTCATATATTTAGGTTCTTTTCCAATTTGTCGGTGATTACTGACATCATACCAATTGAGTACATCGATTACCGCTTGAGGATCTTTTGTTTGTTCGACTTTACTTATGTTGGAACATAATAATAATTTGTTCCACGATTCAGGCATTCCTCGAAACTCACCAGTGGTCGAATCAAATTTGACATGAAGAGTATGCTCAAAATTAGTCGGCGAAGATATGAATGGCTTATGGTGATCATGATTCAATTGCTGGTCACAATTACCGTTGTCAGCGATGTTACTATACTTTTTCGAATGCTGATGATGGTGATGAGGATCACTTTTATCCTTACTTGACTTTGCTTTGATGAAGCTCTTCTTTAAACTCTTACTATTTACATGATCATCTTTACTAGGCTCTTTTGGCAACGGACGGAGATCAACTGGAACTGTACAATTGGCCTGATGAACCGGTGAGCCCGATAAAACCGGGCTAGAGCATGCATCTCTGTGTCTAGGATGCGGTTGAATGGGATGATATTGGTGATACTGGTGATGATGATGATCATGATTTAAATTCGATTTGATTTGATGCTGCTTAATTAAGCCATGGTCATGATGATAATGATGAACAGTAGTAGTACTAGTAGTGGTGTGTTGAGTTGAAAATGGATTCGTTTTATGTTGCTGCTGTTGTGAGGTAAGACGAACTGGTGGCTGTGGAGGCTTATCTTCCGAATTCATCATCACAGCAATCCACCCTCTTTAACCAATAAACATTCACACAAACACATTCACAAGAAGAGCATATTCGAGAGAAATGAGAGGAAAAATAAGTTCAATTAATAATAGACACACACATTAAAGTATAAGATTTGATCAGAATTTACTACTCACCTCTATCGAGGTATGGTGTTTTTTGAGGGTATGTTTGTATGTGTGAATACTAAATAAATCTATTTCAGGCAAACATTTTAGATCAGAAACACCGAGACACAACCATTCACTACTCTGTGTGTGTTTCTGTGTTAATCACACACACAGCTATTGGAGAACTTAATCATACAATATCACAATCGAAATAATATTTAGCATATGAAATCATAAATGTGTGTGTAGATGATCAATATAACGGCCCAAAGGAAGAGAAACAGTATACACAAAAAAAAGTCAAGTTCAGAATATTGTCCTAAAGTGGTAAGTGAAAGTGAGTCTGTCTCACTTACATACACACATACTCATGAAGCACACTCAACAACATTCAACAACAACATTAAAACGAAAGTAGAGAAAAAAAACTTCTGGATGATATGAGATGTGATCATCAACATCATCTGTAAGTGTTACCTGATGATCATGATGTTGGTGTAAATATATAAATGAATTGATGGTGGATACACAAGGTGCATACTTTTTATTTATGGGTGATCAGTATTTCTCCTTGAATTGGCAACCAATACATGTATGACGCTAATCGGTGGAGAGAGAGAAATGGAAAGATATTTCAGTTAAATGGACATGTAATGTGTTTTAATTTGGTAACCAAAAAAATTATATCTCCTTCTGTTTACTTTTTAAAGACAACTTCCCACACACACACACATACATAAACAGTACAGGTTATCAAGTTAAACTGTATAAATTAGTCTTTGATCCTTTCACTTTCAAGGATTCAAGGATTTCATCATCATTATTATTATTGTATTCGGGAAACAATATGTGAACTGTTTATTTTCTTTTTCTGGGAAGAAAAAGATTTATTTTTAATCACTAACTCACTAATTATGAGCTCTTCAAGTGGAGATGACAAAAGTTCCAGTGGAAATCATCAAACTAACTTATTGGCTCTTGGACGAGCTGGACGAAGTGCTTTCACACCATACAAGGTAAAATATTTTGATATTTTGATATCTTTGGTGTCTTGTCTGAGATTGACTAATTGATTTTTATCTTTCTCTCTTATAGTCTTCCACAGTTTTAACCAATCTTCAGCGTGGCAATGTGAGAACTCAAACGGTTCGTGAATCTCAAGATCGAACAATATTCGAGCTTGCCGCTCAGGGAGAACTACAAAGTCATCATATTGACAAGTCAAATATAAACGAGACTGATGAGAATAATTATACTCTATTGTTATGGGCCTCAGCATATGGTCAATTGAATACTGTCAAAACTCTCATAGAACATGGAGCTGATGTCAATCACAAAGGCGTACGTGGTGAGGTGGGCATATAAGAATTCACTTTATCTTTACTCGACTTTTAATTAGAAAGATATTTGGAATAGTTGAAAAATTTTCATAGTCTCTGATCATTGCTCTCTAATTGTGAGGATCATGAATCAATGGAAAGTCATCATATCAGCAGTAGGAATAGATTGGATCAGAGATTTATGTCCCATTCCATGAAATTCTTGGTTAAGAATATCTCTCTCAAGCCAAAAAGATCGATTGATTCTGTATTCTAAGTTAACTGGTTCAATATCCCTAGGGAAAGGTTCAAACCGAGTCGAACTCCTGATTTTATCTAACATCATTTCAAAATTTTTCTAAGTTCTCACGCTGTGGAGACATTCTTCCACCCAAGAATTTCGTCAGATTTTTACACTATTTCGGGTGACAATTTTGCTAAAATTTTGCGACACCTCTCCTAAACACATAATATCAAGATCAAAGATAATAACGGGTGTAATGAATGGAGAGATTAACTTTTTCTTAATTTGATTATATCCCCAGACAGCTATATCTTTTGCCTCGGTGAATGGCCATGTGCACGTATTACGCTACCTGCTGACATGTAACATCGATGTGAACCAAAGTGATGAGGTAAGAGTGATGACCAGTAATTAAAATTCTCGGACAGCCATAAAATTATAGTGCTCCAGGCCTTTATCTTACACCTCATCTTTCAATACGAATGTTTGCATTTCAACCTTCTTCCTCTGTTCACCCCTTCAGGAAGGGAATACTCCACTGATGTTCGCCGCATACAATAATCACGCACTGTGTGCCCACGAGCTTATCAAAGCAAATGCTGATGTAACATGTCAGAATTCGAATTTGGACACCGCCTATTCCATCGCTATCTCAAGAAAATCTAAACAAGGTAGTTAAAATTGCTAATTTTCAATCATTAACATTCACTAATTGTATGTTTCTCATTGATTTTCATTTTTTTCCCTCTTCTCTCTTCTATGTGAAAATAATAATTGGAACTTAAGTACAACTGATTTTAGAGCGCCATATATTGAATCAATTCGCTGAGACGAATTGAATATTGTTAATTCTTCTTGTTATTTCCTTTCCTATTTTTTAGAATTTTTTCTTCTTCTTATTATTTCAATCTAAACTATTTATTTTAATCAACCAGATCCTTCTGATCTCTCAGATGCCTTTGAACTTTATCAGATGATGCAATTTTGTGCATGGTACCCAATACATGTATGTACCTTATACACCTTCAACTTGATGCAAAAATGAGGACAACCATCCATGATGACCAACATTATCCTGATTTCGATTGAAAATATTCTTTTTAGAAAGAAAAAGTATTAATCTTAAGTACCACTGTTTGATACAGCAAAACTAGGACCGCCCGGGCTCGAACCGGGGACCTTTTGCGTGTGAAGCAAACGTGATAACCACTACACCACGATCCTTGATAGAAGCCCTCGGGTTTACTAAGCTTGCATCTTGTGATGCTGAGACTTGAGATTTCGCAACTCAACAATTTTAGGTAATTATACGAGAGCTGATGAGAGAGAGAGAGAGATGAGGAATAAATTTTATAATTTGCTCTTAAATTTCGAAACAAAATTTGTTCATAGACTTGAGTGTACTCATCAAAACTTGATACTGTGCCTTCAATCACTGTCCTTGATAATTGCATTGTTCAAAAGATGTGTGTGTCTATGCCGTTCTCTGAGTGTGTGATGGGACCTTGAAACAATAGTCACTCATTAATGTAGAGAAAAAAAGGTAGTGGCGAAAAATGTGATGTGTTTGTGTATGCTAGTTGGGTAATAATGAATTCTTTCGGGGGATTTAATTTCTTTTTCTTTTCAACTGGTGGAATCTTCTACCCAGATGCCTTCTTTTTTCGCTCCGAAATTCTTGTGCTCTCTCTTCAAAATCTTAATTACTCTAGGAGAAAAAGTTTCTAGTTTCAAAATTCTCCCATGATCTGGGCTCTGATACGAGATTTTTGATATGATAATGGTGTATGTGTGTGAGTGGAGGAAAAAAAAGGATTGGCTCTCAGGGATGCTGGCTAATGTACCTATTGGAGCCTCTCTGGAACTAATGTACTCTTGACTTACATCATGAGAACATGAAAAAGTTGTGGAGATCTGAGCCTGATTTTATTGACCTCAAGCAACTTTTTTTCGCTTCTGATCAAGGCTTGAACAAGATGATCATCATTAGTGATCACGCAGACTGACCAAGACTGAGCCTGAAAGAAAAAAGTTCTCTCAAATGGATTGCAGCTATCTTCTTTCTTTAATTTCTTGCTAAGCTGTATCAGACTTAGCATCATACATACATGTATATTTGAGATTAACATAGATCGAGAAAGAAAGAGAGAGAGAGAGAAAAAGTTAGTTACTAGGAGAAAATTCTTCACATGATGCCACTTAAGTGTTAATTTTTCTTCACGAAATCTCTTTACTGATAAGTGGATTCTAGGCTCTTTTGGTAATCAAAAAATTTATTCCAAATTCAGGAGAGGATGCCTCTGGATCTATGGGCAAATATTTGGCATTTTTTGGCACGAAAAAAGCGAATCTTTTCCATCCCTTAACGATGACCTGATCTTCATGGTGTTGACCTCGGTGTTCAATGAATTTGAGCTCATATTCATTGGATGTCAATCACTCTGATTATAACGACAAAGCATTAATACGATTGCCAATCTTAACACATATTTTGATTTTTATCGAGCGGAAAAAGAAGAATAAGAAAGGAGAAACAAGATGAACTTCGCTTCGGGCTATGAGTTTGATGAAAAAAATTTTCAAATGAAAAGAAAAGGGAGGCACATATACACCAAAATGTGTGTTAGTAGTGGAAAATCAGGGCTGGAATGGTCGATGAAAAATGCAGATTAGGTGTTTGATTTGACCAAGTATCAATCATAATCATGTTCGATTGTCGGTTCATGGTTCGATGAGAAACTTTGATCCCAATCTTTTTCTCTTTCTTTCCATCTCTCCCACATTTTATTTCTCTCTTGTCATATCAAGTGAAAGTTTCAAATATCTTGGCCATCCTGTGGCCACAAGTTACCTTCATCAAAAAGATCACATTCCTCGGCACCTTGAGCCTCTCTCTTTTTCTCTATCATGTTGAGAGAACAAAAGCAATTATATTTTTCGTCTTTCTTTCTCTCTCTCTTCTCATCTCATTCCCATTGGAAAGATTGAATTTAGTTTCATTCCGCTGATGGAGGTATAATTATTTGAAATCCCGCTTATACATATTGGCCAAAAGCTGGTGGCTAAGCCTTATTCAGTTACAAATTGACACTCTTAAGGCCAAATGCCCGAGGTCCATCAAACATTACTATTATATTCGATCGTTCTCTCTCTCTCTCTCTCTCTCTCTCTCTCTCTCTCTCTCTCTCTCTCTCTCTCTCTTTCTCTTTCGACCGCCAACAGAATCGGCAGCTAGGCAGGCGAGGCCATATACACGAGTGTCGATAAGCTCGTATACACATTGTGATGTGGGAAATAATAGTTTGAATGTTTTAGGGAAACAATCAGAATCCATCAGACACGTAGAATGGTGATAATAAATAAGTGGATTGATACCGCGAGAGAGTGAGAGAAAAATTAATTAGTGGGATTGCAATTCATTTATTGTTTGCGATTGATTCTCATTTACAAGCCACAAAATCCAATTCGATTCCGATCAAGAGAGACCGCTGATGTCATTGGGTTTTCGAAAAAAAAAATATGAGTGTGTGTGTGTGAGAGAGAGGGGGAGGTGTGTGGGTGTTTGGCAACTATATGATGAGTTCCGAATTTCTTGTCGTGAAAGTAAAACAAGATAATCAAAACACTTAATAGTCGTATCAAAATTTAAATTTTCATCCGTTTCTCTAGTAGTGTCCGTAGAAAGCTGGAGCGGCGATTCCACCGACAATGGTCTTCACTGGAGCGGCATATGGAATTCCGGCGTGGGACACAACTGAGCTGTATGAGCTGACGGCTATAAGAAGAAGAAGACGAAAACACATATGCAAATGAATGAAGAGAAAGTGAGGAGTGAATTCTGAATTAATCACCATATCCTATGGTCCATGAATTGAGCCATGAAAAAATTTTGAAGCAAACTTACCTGGAGCAGCAGCGACGATTGGGGCAGCGTAAGCTGGACCATGAGCGTAAGCTGGGGCAACAAATGGAGCGGCAGCAACGTGTGGGGCAGCGACAATTGGTGCGGCAACGTGTGGGGCGGCAAGACCAGCGAGGGTTGGGGCAGCGGCACGTGCGGTGGCGGCAGCAATACCAGAATGATCAGGTGCGGAGACAGCGGTGGCAGCTGGGGCCAATGGAGCGGTTCCTGGCTCGTTGGTGGCAACGCTGGCACGGAAACCAGCGTGATCAGCGACATAGTTCACAATTCGTTGACGTCCGTCAACAACACCGAGAGAGTAGGATCCAACAACTTGTCCGAGAGCATTACCAGATTCGGATCTTGAGGTGCCACCAGTTCCGTGGGATTCTTTGTAGGCGAAAGCATAGTTTCCGAGTCCGTCTTGGCTTCGAGTTTGGGATGAGGCACCAGTGCTAACAATTCCGTGGCCAACAACGGCTGGACCAGCGAGAACTGGAGCGGCATAGTGTGCGGGGACAACACCAGCGGCAGCGGTGGCAACAAGAGCGAAAAAGATGACAACCTATGTGGGAAAAATTTGAGATGGTTACACGGTGTCCAGGAGGAGGAAAAATTCGAAGAGATCGTAGACACAGAAAAACGTTGAAAAACTTATTTTCACACGCTCAAAGGTGTCCTGAAGTTCTTTACATTCCAATTACAACCGATCCAATTGGCTTACCTTCATGATGAATTGGCGTGTGGTGCTTTGTGGCGAGTGATTCAGAAAAAAACTTACAAGACAAAATGGACTGATCTGAGGCCTCACGATATTGGCCTCTTTTATATATACACGCTTTCTCTCTCTCTCTCTCTCTCTCTCTCATTTTTCAAGTTTTTGGACCTTGTCCCAGCAAGAGAGAGAGAGAGAACTCTCACTTTTTGATCCACCCAAATCCAGGAGACATCGCCCCGTTGATTATAATGGATCTCGTTTACTGAGTGGCCTTCGAATTCGATCGTTTCTATTCGTCATCCCACAGCGTTCTTTCTTCTCTCTGATACAGAAATCATGCTGCATCCTTAACCAATCCCACCTCTTGAGCCTCTCTTTCTTTCTCTCTTACTGCATCTTTTCATTTACACTCGCTTTTCTCTATGCAATTGGCCGATTCTATCGAAAAGGATGCTGTCGAACCAGTGCGAACAGATACCAAGTGCGTGTAAGCGAAAAGTTCTGGTTATCTCTCTCTCTCTCTCTCTCTCTCTCTCTCTCTCTCTCTCTCTCTCTCTCTATCACTTTCCTCTCTCTCTCAGGATGCAACTTCGATTCGTTGGGCCTGAAGAACTGGATGTGAATGTGAAGAGGGACGGTACTAACAAGTGGCTTTTGGCCTGCTCTTAGGCCAGTGATGGGATGGATCTTTTTTTCCTCAGCTTGAATGGCGGAGAAGGAAGAAAGAAAGAAATGAGCCAAATAGAGAGAGAGAGAGAGAGAGAGAGAAGATTGAAAGTGAAAGTAGAAACGTCGATAGAGAATTGAAAGCAAAGATTCAAAACGTTCAAATTTTGAAGGACATTTTGGTAGAAAATCAGATTATAATCGACGGGAATTAGGCGCCAAGTGGACCTACGCCCAATGGGTACCATCATTTTGAAGGAAAACTCAAATTCTGATCTAAACGTACCTCTATTCTGAAAAAGTTGATGTTCATGTACATATATATATGTGTGTACGATTTGTTACACTCTAACTTTCACTCTCAGGGGAAAGTGATGCAATTGAACTTCAAAATTTTATGTTGCGGTCGAACAGAATTGGTCAAATTTTGATAAATTAAAGTTTCGATTGATAATTGATCTTACAGGTAGCAATTTGATACCTCGATATCGTCTCGAAGAGATGATGAAAGTGAGATGTTCAGTAGAGAGAGAGCTGATAGATTATGAATACGATGAGTGGCTATGATGAATCTTCGAGAAAAGTGATAGAAAATAAAGTTCATGAACTTCCGAAAAAATATCATCCTATCAAAATATCGTTGAAGATGGAGAATTTAATGTTATTTTTTACATCCTAAATTCAAAATGATCAACTGTTGCATGCTGAATCAGTTCGTTGAAGAGTTGAAAAAATTTAACGCATCATGTGACGACATGAAGAGAGATTCTTAACGATCATCTGCTTAAGATTGAATCTACATTTGAAAGTTCTCACATCAAATAGCTCTTTACTGAGTGGGTCGTTTATCTTGGCTGATTTTTTATTCATTTTATTTTTTTATTCAATCTGATAGTAAATGATTTATTGAAATTGTAGCAGAAACATGAAAATTTTATCCATAAAAAAAAGTGTAGACCGGAAATAGCTAGAGATGAGCAAAATTTCGCTCAAAATTGTACTGTAAACGTCGGTCTCATTGATCACCGATAAACACTCGTAAACAAGAGGTGAAAACAGGCCAAAATATCGTGAAACTTAGACAAACTAAATTAGATCAGTCTCACCAGTGATATATCCTAGGCGCTATGTCAAATCGTGATCTGTTTCCTTCTCTCTCTCTTCTCTCTTCTCTCTTCTCTCTCTTTTCCACTCTCTCTCCTTCCGCGTAGCATTTTGCTTCTACCTGATGTTTTGTCACACAAAGACAAGTGGCGGATGTACAATTTCATATGATAGCTCTCTCCCACATATAAAACATACCTACCATACACACCATTAACCAACATATTCGAGTGAATTTTTCGTTTGGTGCTATTTTGATTTTATCCAACTTTATGTAAACAATTAATTCTGTGGTCATTATTTAATCGAGCCGCAATTGGGCTCCAGCCGCTCAGAGCGAAAGAGGAGAGAAGGAAAGTGAGAGTGAAAGTGTATTTGATTAGGCTTAGTTGGTTTGAGAAATCAAGCTGACCAGTGAAAGTGGACAGTTGGTGAAAAAAAAATAAAAGGTTAGTTCTGCTTCTTACTTCTCCTTCTCTGTGTTCCTGTCTCTCTGTAGGTCTCTGGTTTACTAGGTCAAGTAATATTTGATCGCATATTATTTTGATTTTAAGTTCAATTCAATTTGAGTTTTCTCTTTCAATCCTTCTCCACTTTCGATCAACAACAATCGCTCTCTATTTCAATTTCCTTTTTTTCCCCCGAAAAAAAGCGAAGTTTTTGAAAGGTTTTAATGCAAAGTGCGTTTGGAAAACAGTTATCTGCACCTTTTTCCCACTGAACACAGTCGCGATAAATTCCATTTCCTGGCTTGATCATCATCATGATGATGGCTTGAGGTACATCAACACACATCTACACACAACAGAAAAGATCATTTTCATGGATTACATTCATGTATATGCGCCATTCCGGTGTGTGTTTCAGTCTCTCTCTCTCTTTCTTTTTCTCTTTCTTTCATTACCATCATCATGATCATAATAAGACTTGTATTCTTCTGAACGAATGAAGGGAGAGAAAGAAAGATAGAGAAAGAGGCTCTTCATCACCACCATTATTATTATTAGGCAAATCATTGACAAGTTCGAGTAATAATCATCTTTTACCTTCTCTCTTCTTATTCTCTTCATCATCACCGTCATCTATTCCCCTCTTGTTAGCCATGAACACAGACACATTGCTGCTTAATCTGTCTTGAATTCGGGATTTCCGATTCTTTCTCTAGTTGAAAAAATATACTCACACATATATGTGTGTGTAAATTGAAACACGTATCAAATACAATCGTGTTTTTTCTTCTCTCTACCTTTTCCTACCTTTATTATTGTAATTATCGTCTCTAGATGGCCGGTGGACAAGATCAAAAGTGGCAAAAAGATGCTGCCGATCAAAATTTTGATTACATGTTCAAGATCCTGATAATTGGAAACAGCAGTGTTGGCAAAACTTCGTTTCTATTTCGCTATGCTGATGATTCTTTCACCTCAGCATTTGTGAGCACAGTTGGAATAGATTTTAAAGTAAAAACTGTTTTTAGGAACGAAAAAAGAGTTAAATTACAAATATGGGTAAGTGAGACAATCATTTGCAGACACACACACACACGTAAACATCGAAATTAACTGTTCTTTTGTGTGTTCATATACATTTCGTATAATGATATGGACAAGAGCCTTGAAACATTGTTTTTAAGCCTCCGATTTTATGGTGTGTGCAGTATAAGTTTCCTAATGTATTCGTGTCTGATCAAGCATATTGTCCATCATTCTACAGGATACAGCTGGCCAGGAGCGTTATCGAACCATCACAACTGCTTACTATCGAGGTGCCATGGGATTTATTTTGATGTATGATGTTACAAATGAGGAATCTTTCAACAGTGTCCAAGATTGGTGAGTGTGTGCCTCTCTCAAATTGAGATCTCTCTCTCTCTCCATCTATTTTCCTCCGACTTTGCATATGGGAAAGGCCTCACCTTGGTGTAGATAATCAAGAAGCAGAAGAAAAAATCATCAATTTGATGACTCTCTCATACTGTGGACATTCAATCACAAGTTTTCTCTCTCTATCAACAAGGCACATTAGTATGCACAAAATCTTGACCCAATTGAATATCGTCCATTTGCTCTATTTTATGCCTCTTTCTCTCTCGTCACAGAGCAAATATCAATCAAGCTGTTTGATCAAAGCCGAAGATTGTGTCTATGACTTTTTCTTCTCTCTCTCTCTCTCTCTCTCTCTCTCTCTCTCTCTCTCTCTCTCTCTCTCTCTCTCTTACTCTTTCTGTGTATATATCTCTCCCTTCCATTCCCTGGTTGATAGATTAATTAGCTGTTCTAAAGCTTATTCTCTCATTCTATTCGTTCACAGGGTGACCCAGATTCAACAATACTCATGGGATAATGCCCAAGTGATACTGGTTGGAAATAAGTGTGACATGGAAGATGAGCGTGTTGTTTCAACAGAACGAGGTAAACAATTAGCTGATCAATTGAGACTAGAATTCTTTGAATCATCAGCCAAAGAAAATATCAATGTTAAAATTGTTTTCGAACGCTTGGTGGACATAATATGTGACAAAATGTCCGAAAGCTTGGATTCAGATCCGACAATGGTGAGCGCATCCAAAGGCACTAGATTGACCAACAATCCAATGCAATCTCCTTCCGGTTGTAATTGCTGATGATGACGAATTAGAAAGCTTTCAGCCTCTTATCGACGATTGATTAACTTCTACTACTGTACGATTTTTTTTGATTTTACTCGTTCAAACCTCTTTCATCATTCCACCTCCTTCTCTTGCCTCTTGCTTCTTCGATAACATACACTTACACACACACTTTTCGAAGAGGAGGTGGTAGGTATGATGGTGGTGTTCGGTGGGTGGTGATGGTGGTGGATGATGATTTCTTGAGTACCTGCTACCTCTCTATTCCACTCTGAGTTATTTGAGAATATTCCTCCAGATAATAATCCGTGTTGTCTGATGGTGTTGATAAAAAAAAATCTGTTTCAAATCAGCCTTGGTGTCCAATTAGCTATTTCTTAATGTGAAGAGTTTGGAGGAAAAGAAGACAAGATGAAAAAGTCAAGATACATAAGCAAAAAAGTACTTTCTTCTTCTTTAACTCTTCTTCTTCTTCTTCTTCTTCCTCTTCTTCTAATTGTGTTACTACTCATACACACTTAAACACACACACATACACACCTCGATGGATGGCAAAAAGGATCCAAAAAAAAGTGAAAATAATTGTTATCCATCATATCCAAAATTCCAAAGGAGAAATTATTGGATTCTTGTTTATACACTGTAAAAGAGTGAGAAAGCATGTTAAGTATTATATAAATATATATATATATATACATAAATTAAGATGGAAAATGTTTTTCTCATTTCGCATTTCTCATTTTGAAACAGATCTCTCAGTTGATGAGAAGAGATTTTGTTCAGTTTTTTTCCTTTTATTGGCTGAAAAAAAATTGTAGGTGAATGTCATGTTTTAGCTTGCATTTGATGAGAAAAAAAAGAGAGAAAATATTAAATTTTTTTCAATTAACATATATAAGTCGACCATTCCATCATCTTTTGACCTCATGTATGAAATTATCATCATCACAAATCTGGCCACTTGCGAAATTTTTCCAATTTAATATTGCCGTTGATGAGGTCGACTTTTGGAAAAGATAGTTCATGCATATGTTTCATCAAATTAAGTGGAAAAGCTTGGAAAAGAAATAGAGAGAGAGAGAGAGACACTTCTTTCTCGTCCAATGATGGATGATGTACATTCCGATAAGAGCGAGAATTTTTTTCCATCTTATTTTATTTAACTGAAAAAATTCCTGCTTGTCTAGTATCGATAAAGTTCCAAAAAGCACCACCGACCTGTTTCTAAGGTGGAATATACTCATTATCCTGTCCCGAGAGCTTCAATGGTATCGGTATATATATACATATATAAATCTTCATCTCCCCTGAGCCTATCAGATTTGGCTTATATTTCGTATGTCTTCGTAATATCATGCTGATACGCTCGACTTAGACTTTCTATCTATACATCAAGTAATGTGAGAACGCCCTGATCTTCTCAAGATACTTAGAAAGGCATCCAGAAGATGATAAATAATATCGGAATCTGATCGACATGCTGACTTTCTGGTCCCCAGTCCCACAGGTTTTCTCATCTCTCTCTATCATGGGATTGAATTGAAGAAAGAGAGAGAAAAAAATGATGTTACCACACCAATCACGCTGGCCTGAGCCTGATCTGTCGATGATCATGGCCTAGGCGATTGGGCGAGAATGAAAAATAGATTGATTAAAATACAACATTTCAAGGGATTTGTTGGGATGGGCGACGATGAGTAGTTGTTAGTTAGTTAGTGGTTGTATGTGTGTGTGTTGAAAGGGAAAGAAAATTGAGTGAGAATCGTTGTTATTGAATCGGATTGATGGTTAAGGAGTGAAGCGAAAAAAAATTTTCTCAAAGTATATCTTCAGGGTAATTTTTTTGATCGCTTTTTGGAAGCAAGAATGTGTTCTCCTTTTATTTTATATCTCTCTCTTTCTCAGTAGGCTGGAAAAAACACTCCTCCACTGATTTCTTGAGGCTTTCGACCATGTTCATTCCGGAGGATAAGAAGATGAAGATGAAGAGAAATGAGAGGGAGAAAATTTGATTCGAATAAAAAGTGTGTAAGGTGTATGAAAGAGAGAGAGAGAGAGAGAAGAAAATATTCCCCTCTCATTCAACTTGGATCCTTGATTATTCATCCTCATTGAAAGCTTTTACCAATCACTCCAAATTCTCATGCATAAGCTCATTATTCAATTTTGAATACATGCTGTTGTTGTTTTTGTTGTTATCGATGATGGTGTTGGCGTTGGCGTTTATCGACAAGAATGAGCTGTATAGTATGAGAATCAGACTTGGATTTTGACTTGGATGAAAAAAAATCAGAAATCCCCTTCAAAAAAATGCCGATAAAAATCAGAACACTATCATTCTTTTCTTTAATGGATGGATCAAATTAACCTCCCTCTATTTTGGAAAAATGTTTTCTTCATATTCATCTGTTTGCAATGCATTTGCAAATGTCATATGGGCAGTCTCTCTCTCTCTCTCTCTCTCTCTCTCTCTCTCTCTCTCTCTCTCTCTCTCTCTCTCTCTCTCTCTCTCTCTCTCTCTCTCTCTCTCTCTCTCTCTCTCTCTATCTCTCTCTCTATCTCTCTTATATACACACTCTTGATTCCGCCATTTCTTATGACTCACACACAGGGCTTATTCCAAGAAGGAATACAACGGAATCTTGTCGAGCAAAGCTTGGCAGAATTCGGGAGAGCTTGCGCTTGGTAGCTCTTCTTCGATATCGATCGAGAATATTTTCTCGGTAAGCATTGGGTTCAATATGGGCTTCTATGGAAGTTATCAATTAGAATTTTTTCTGGTTACAATCACAGACCAGAAAGAAAAGTGAAGAATATTGGCTGTAATATTCTGGATGTTCAATGTTAATTGTTTGTCCGATTATTCTCATCGTCTGTGTGTGTGATATAGTCAAATCTGTTTCTCGATCAATTCGAGAAATCATGATTTACCATTGAATATTGTTCCTTGAAAAGTAGAGATACAGAGCTTGATACAAATATTTGAGCTTGGAAGATCTATTTTCGAGGACATTTTTCGTGATCTTATCTCTCCACTAATTGTCTTCGTTTCTGTATTGATTAGTTTCCACTAATCATTTGTGTCTTCCGAGCTATACAAGTGAATGAGTGAATCGTAACACACTTCATTTTGTAGACTCTAAAATTCTTCTTGAACGAAAGAAAAAAAATTCTTCTTCCCAGTACACACATATACTATATCTACACCAGCATCCACAGTGACTGAGAATACAGTGTGTCCAGCAATGGGTATGGTGATGAGTATATCTCGAGACCGTAGAATGGTCTTTTTTGCTGATGATAATAGTCAACCGATGAAAAGTTTCGATTTGAATAGCTACAAATTTGAATCAAAAATTTTGAAAAAAAGTAAAAATCGTATTAAACAGACTATTATGGACAAAAATGTCCAAAGTTCAACCAATCCATTGACGATAAAAAATAACACCACAAACACCAACAACAACAATATTGGCTCAAATACTCATAAGAAAAATTCTATCCTGATGAATGCTCTCAATTTTGGTAAACATTTGACAGCGGCAACCAAAAAGCGGGCCGAAAAGAAACAAAATATTCGTCAAGAGGAAAAAATGAGGCTCAAAATTGATGCACCATTGGAGTCAATTGAAAATTTGCCATTGAACAATCGTACTGTTACCAAATCTTTATCATGTTATAATCTTAAGTCTGGTATGACAACGAACAATATTGAGGTTGTTAAAAATTTGTCAAAAAATATTAACCAACTACGGTTACCAGTGACACCGGACAATTCTGATAAGCAAGAATCATCACTATTCTCATCACCAGATGAAAATAAATATGATTCTCGAATCGGTAATAAGCCAGACGTTGTTCTCGATACTCAGGGACGATCGTCAACGATAGCTCCTATTCTTCCGCCAAAGCCAACCATTCTATTGTCCAAAAATTCCATTCGACCAACACCGAATGCTTATTTTGGAGCTCCAAATGTTCGTGGAAATGGTATCATTTTAACCAACAATTCGGTTGACTCATTTAATCATAACAATTTTCGAGCCAATCCTCGAAATACTGTCATTCAGGTAAGAATATGATTGATTGTATTTCACCAAATCCACTAAATGAACCCAAAATTAAGGGATCAAAATCTGGATCACATAAATCGTTTTTGGAAATTTATACAAACTCATTAAGAATTATCATTCTCTCTTTCCCTCTTCAATCAATCGATCAATCAATTAGGCATCAACTTCCGAATTACTCCACTGTTTGGGTGAATTTCTTTGCAAAAGGTGTCCAAAACTTAAGACTCTACAGTCAAGTGATGTGATCATGTGGCTTCGAGCTGTGGACAGATCACTTTTACTTCAAGGATGGCAGGTAAATGTTGTTATTGTTATTTGCGTTTTGAAATGAATTTTAATTGTTATTCATTGATCTGTGCTTGAAAGAGAGAGAGAGAGAGAGAGAGAGAGAGAGAGAGAGAGAGAGAGAACCTCCAAAAATATAAATTCTATTGGCTATTGTTAATACTGTATGCAAATATTTTCTTCCTATTCAAACAGGACATTGCATTCATCAATCCAGCCAATGTGGTATTCATTTTCATGCTGTTGAGAGAATTAATACGTGAAGACACCGAATCAGAGATTGAATTACAATCGATGGTATTAACATGTCTCTATTTATCCTATTCATACATGGGAAATGAGATATCCTATCCGGCGAAGCCTTTTCTGGTTGCATCTGAGAGTAAGGAAAAATTTTGGGGACGATGTGTGCTAATTATCAATTTATTAAGCGCCAAAATGTTGTGCATTAACAAAAAGCCAAGCTTCTTCACCGAAGTGTTCGCTGAACTCAAAGGATGCACCACTAATCTTCATTTCAATTATCATTTTAACAACAATGCCAACAACAACATCAACCACAACAACAATAACTACAGAAGTGCAAAATTCCACTGACATTGATTGTTAATCATCAAAACCGGAAGTCTACTTCTAAAACGAGTCTCTCTTCATCCGTTTTCTCTCTCTCTCTCTCCCATTCCAAATGTCTAGCCAACTCAAATGATCATCTTTTCGTTTCCGATTGATGATATTGAAAATAACGGTGATAAAGATGATTATAGTGGACTCGAGTAATCTTCCCTAGTCATCTTCTTCCAGAAAAAATAAAACAAAACAGTGAATAAATTGAAAACATTTAAAGGCTGGTAAATAGCTTTAAACACAACATACACACATACAGACCTGTACTCACTTTCAATGTAACAAAAAAAAGTATAGTTGAAAAAATAAAAAACTGAGTAATCTTGGCAAAAAAAAGAATGGAAAAATGAGTGGTTAATGATTTAAAATTGTCAGTGTATGATCTTCATTTTTGGACATCTACAATCGCGCTTGGTGCCAGGTATGATTGTGACCAATCGATGTCCATTCTTAATGTTGACAGATGATATTGGTGAGTGGCGAGTGTATATAAATTCGAAAATTGGCCAAAAAAAATTATCTCGCTCTCACAAGAGGAGAAACTGGTTCCTTTTCAGGGCAAGGCTCAATCTATCTTTTTCCAAATTTTCTTGGTTTATTAAGTTGTAAATATGTTGTAGTCATTTTGAGGGCCTGAGAAAGAGAGAGAGAAAGAGAAACAAGCAAAAATTGTACAATCGTTTTCACGCTTAAGACTCTATTTGGTGGAGATACCTTGACGCGATCACTTTTATCCACCCGAAAAGAGAAAGAGAGAGAGAAAATTATTTTTCCCCTCATCACACATTCCACATGAAAGATACAGTGTCAAAGTGCCTCCTGGATTGATTTCGAATATTTCATATATGTATATAAATTGAAACTCAGAACATGAACCTTGCTACATTGATCTTCTCCTCCTCCTCTTAATTTTCGAAATCATGATCAAGAGTGAGAGAAAAAGAAAGAGGAGAGAGAGTGAGCGAGTGAGACAGATAATCTTGCAGAACGAGATTAAAAAATGCTACTCATAAAAATTGACCTACTCACAACCTTAAAAACCTCAAAAAGAATCTAAACACAATTTGAGCTGCTAATGACATTCTCTGAAATCAGAGGAGCCAATTGCAAAGTGTGTGTGATAGAAGAGAGAGAGAAAGTTTATCTCAAATTAATCGTGAAAACTTTTTCACCAAGCTTCTGGACTGTCATGCATTAAAAAATTGGAATCAATTTTAATGACAATTAAATATTTCGTTCTGCTTGTCACTACTTGCCATCAATGTGCGAGTAGATGGTTTGCTGATGTAAGATGGAATTTTTTTCCCTTTTTCTTTCTCACTTTCTATACCTAATCTATGGACCAGAAAACGTTTCTCTTTTTTAGGTATAAATTCCACTCGACTCAAGGAACAACAGTGGGCAAAGTTTATCTGATTATGTGAACCTACAATTTCATGGTTTCTCCACCTTTTATTGACGATACGAGTAGGCCAAAGTGGTCTGGTTATGACTATCACTACCACTACTACTACTACTACGTAGTAGTAGTAGTAATGAACTTCGAAACATGACTTAATCATGGAGCATATCCCACGAATATCACCAATAATAATCATCTCGTCTACTTTATCACGTGCTGTCTATACTCCCAAACATTCCAAATAAGATGGCCCACTAATTGTTTGCATTACAAATTCAGCTACTCAACAGTCGACTGATAATAGACACGTATGCCCAATAGATAGAGAGGACTTTGACAACTTGTTTGCTTCCTTTTTCTGACCATGACAACCAAGTCAACTGTATTGTCAGTAGCGTAAGAGAGAAAGTCAATATGCACATTTTGACATTGAGCTGATCAATTTTTAACGTTTTTCTCACGTTTATACGTGCCTAAAATGAGAAAGTTCAAAGCATAACGAAAACACGCTTCGTCTGGACTGTGTTTATGTAAATGTGACCAAAGTCCACTCTCTCCATCGAGCAATGAACACTGACAGCTAAACTTAACTGTAAACTCTCTCTCTCTCTCTCTCTCTCTCTCTCTCTCTGAAAATGATAGGAAGAGAATATTTAATGGATAGTTTGTGAGAATGTATCTGGTACGTAAAGATTGTTGAGCTATTTGTTGCAGTGTATGTGTATGTGTGATAAGGAATCGGTTTGGAGACAAGATTATCGAGATATCATCTTCGAAGATGATCACTCAATAATCTTCGCAAAGGTCGATATGATCACGCCAGTAGGAAGTGAACGAAGAGGAAGAATAAGTGGAAGAGAGAATTGTGAAGATGAGAGAGGAAGAGAGAGAAAAAAAAATTGAGAGATTCAATCTTGTCTATTAATCGGAAGGCCACCAGAACACCATCATCAACTACTAAAACATCATCATAACACTTCACTTCACAACACAGTGGCTGGCAGACCGGTTGATTGTGAACGAGATTTCAAGTTCCATGAAATGAAATGGAAAGCTTGTTTTTTTTCGCGGCGCGTGTAAAGAGTTACACATGGATTGTAGTTACTGGTGGATGTCATTGAGCAAGGAAAAGATACATCAGAGACATTGGTGGGGATAATGGATGGATGAATAGAGATTAAAATTACAGTTTAATTTCATAAGGATTAATAATTGTTTTTTTTTCGAGAAAAAGAGAGAGATAGAGTAACGAAATAACTATCAGCAGAAATTAATTAATTTAAAAAAGCTCTCATAATTCAGAAAAATCTCTTTGGCACCCACAGCGTGCTATGTTCATGTATTTTGATCATGAGACTGGATAATCCATTCTGGTTAAGAAATCTCTCGGTGGTTTGAGACAATTATTGTATGTGTGTGTGCGTCTCAAGAATGTATCCAATTCGTTTGTAGATCAGTGTTATGACGTCGAAAAAAAAGAGTATGAGAAACAGAAAGACAAATAAGTCTTTCTCCAATGGGTGGAATTGATAAACATAGCAACAAGATAAATAAAAAACAAACGGGAGCAAAACTGAGGACTTCGGCATTTTCCTGAGAATCCACAGTTTAGCATGATTTTGTGAAAAAGGATGAGAAAATCTACATTAAATTGGTTCTGTGATGATTTGGAAGGGGGGGAAATTTAGAGAGAAACATGATCCATCATGGCATGAGAGAGGGTTGGTTGTTCGATGAATTTGTAGACTTTGAGAGAATACTCAATGTTGGAGAGAAGAAAGGACTGGACCAGTAGAGTTTGATCAATTATGTTCGATTAAGTCGCACTATGCTCATAAAAATGAGTCACATAGTAATCGTGATAGTACATGAGAATACATAGTGGTTGCCCAAGTATTAACGATACCCAAACAGCAATATTCGCCCATACGGGATAATCTTTAAGATGCTTATCGACGAAAGATGCGAACGGTATTTGTAGTAACATTCCACCAAAAGCCCACATGCGAAACATTTTAAGTGGGATTGAAACAAGATACTCGTGGAAAAAAGCTGAAACCAAGAAAACAGCGGTTGATGCTTGACACTTTGATATGCCACGAGCAAGAAGGGGCTTGTATAGATGCCTCAGACACCACTTGTGCACAGGTATATTCCAATTTTGCCAAAAATAGTGAACAGATTCAGAATTCCTAGGAGCAAAAAGAGGAGAATTTAGCTCCTATACAAACAAATCTTCTCAGGTATTGGGATATACTTACCACCAATCTCGATAAAATTCTCGATCAGCAAACCTCAAGAGTTCGCCAACAAAATTTAAACATGAATGAAAATACCAATAGAAAAAAAGCAGCCAGATCAAGAGATTGGGTACCTGAAACAGACGATCAAATAGATCAACAATAGCTCCAACAAGTTACCGTTATCAATCCTTACAGCTAGTTTTAAAAGTCTTTCCATCATTCGAGTGATGTTCATCTCTATTAAAGGTTTAGCTGAGTTATGTATTGTGGGTACCATCCACTGTTGACACAGTCCGAGGATAAGTTGTAACAGCAGGAACTGAGTGAGAAGTAGAGAAGAAAGTTTCAATCAGTTTCACAAAAAAACAATTGATTCTTCCTGATCAACATACCATTTCAAAAAATCTACGCATCAAAAATCGTTTTCGTATTCTTTTAGAGCGGGGAAAATTAAGCTCATAACAGAGAGTTGGCGCAAATATAAAATAGTAAACATCTTTGTAAGTTAAATTGTCCGGATATACAACACATGGAGATACAATATCACCATTTGTTTCGCTTGTTGCCACTGTGGTTGTCTCTGTTGTGTGAGAATTGCCGTTGAGTAATTTTTTACTTTCTCGACGAGTTTGACTGTGAGAACGATGTCTTCTCATATTGCCATGATTATTAAGAGCACTCTTATTTTGTTTCTTATCACAGCGGCACCAGTAGTTAACCATGTGGTACGATATCAGCTTAAGCCACACAGTGGCAACCTGACCAAGGGCGAAGGAACTTGCAATTGGATGACAATCGGAGGTGAATACAATGTATGGAGGCATGACTAGCATGATGGTTAAATTTAGTATATTTAGTATGAGAGTAGCTGCTTCATTACACAAACCACTGGCTAGTAGATACTTTTCACTCCAAAAAGCTGTCAATATATTGGCATTAAGGGCAAGTAACATTTGCACTGAGGGCAATATTTTTGGATCAAACAAAAATTTGATCCACTGTATTGGATCAACAAGTATGCCATATTTCATAATATTTTCAAGAGCAACCCTTGAATTTGACAAAACCTATTGAAGAGAAGGGAGAAAAGAGGCGGTTGATGGAAGTGAGGAAGAGAGAGAGAGAGAGGGAAGACAAATGAAAACAAGAATTAAAAAAATTAAAGATCAATGTTCACATGTTGATGAATAAATATAAACACACAAACATTCCCACATCAATTAAAGTGGTGAAAAAAAGAAAGATAGAAACAATGGATAAGCAAACAAGAGGCAAAGTGAAAAAAAAGTGACAGAAAGAGATATAAAACTCTTTGACACTCTTTCTCCTAACACTGATTGACAACTTACCAGCAAAATATTGCAAAGATTTAGAAGACCACGATAATTCGTATAATTACTGGTTGATGTGAGTAGAGAATCTTTTGGTTCATGGCATCTGTATGTGCCTGCCGTTGAGGGCATTATTTATGATTAATGTGGAACCGGGTACCCACAAATGTTCAATACAAATATATCTATTATATATGCAAAATCAATACTAGTAAATCAACCAGTAATCAAGTAATATAGTAGTAGTATAGTAGTAGTAAGTTATAAAAATGATCACAACACAGACAACATCAAAATCAAAATATCATCAAGAGAGCGGATGATGGAAGAGATACTCTCGAATATGTCTCGCGTGAAGAGCCCAAATAAGAGAGAGAGCAGCTGCCAGCTTAAAGTGAAGAAGAGAGAGACTTGATAAGAGAGAGAAGAGAAAGAGAAGAGAAAGAGAAGTTGAAGGGCAACACTATACACACAAGCCCACCATAGAGAAAAAGTGATTAAACTCAGCAACTGTAGTAACTGAGAGAGAAAAGTGTTGATAACAAAACGAAAAAAAAGAGATGAGAGAGAGAGAGATGAAAATGAAAAGAGTCAAGTATGTATAGTGTGTGAAATAATAATACAATTAAATGTATAATTGATAATTATTTGTTAGTAAAGATGAATGGTGTGTATTGGTACATTTGACGATGATGGGCATGAATTTGTTAACCCTTTTTTTTCGGTTTCCTTAAACTTTCCTCATCACGAGAACGATAGATGTATCCTGTATATCATTTCGTCACATGCCGATAGCAAAAATTATACTTTTTTCCTAGGAAAAGTATATCATGAAGAAAGAGAGAGAGAGAGAGAGAGAAAGAAAACTTTGCCGGATACATATCCGTATAAATGCCAAGCGCCATCTTCGACTATCTGGTTAGAACATTTCATCGAACTGTTCTAGAACTCTAGCTTCATAGAGATTCGGTTCTTTGCTCTCGCCGATCTTGCGTTTCGTGTGTGTATGTGTATGTGTGTATATATGTCTTCTGATTAATCGCAATCTCTCAGTGAGAGACTTGATTTTGCAATTTTGCTTGCCAAGATTCTCTGTCTTTCTCTTTCTCTTTCTTTTTCTCTCTCTCTACTGTATTTCGGTGTATAAGTGTGTATATCTACTATCTATCAGTAATGCATACTAATCAATGGATATGTGTGTATATATCACAATCACATAAAATATGAGATAATGAATTGTATTTATTTGTAGCTCAATACTTTTGGGGGGTATATAAAATATGTATCGATACATAAATCGGTGTCCAAATCATGCAAGCATATGTCCGTTTCGGATATTTTTACAATATCATCATCGAATGCTTGCTGACCATTTTTTCTCCTTCTTCTTCATCATTTCCACTAGTACATTAACAGTTGCAATTTGATTATATTCAATATATAATATCATAAAAATCGCCGATACTCAATGCTCAATATATTGGACTTTGTGAACTCGAATCAGCCATCAGGAAGAATTCGAGCCGCTATATTTGATGATTAATCATTCAAGATAATGTGTCGCCCCGTGTGCTGTCCCAGCAGACATCATTGTCCAGAGGTGAGCGAAAATATTCCCAAAGATTTGGTCTTAATTAGTTCGATGAGAAGGTGAAAATAATTTTCGCAACTCAGTATCAAGAGAAAGATGTTCTTTTTGCTGATAAAAACCGCTACAATCTTCAAGAAGGATATTTGAACATGTTCTTTCGAATATAAACAGAGTCAAAGATAGCTTATCGGTCAATATTTCTGGATTGTTGTGCATTTCCTGCTCTAATTAAGCCGGCTTTGTATGCAAATTGATTGGTAGCTCAGATTGGAGCAATTTTTTAATCAATCATTCCTTCAAAATTCTGAAGATTGTATCATTTCCGGGGAAATATCCAATTCGATAGCATTCTGTGTTTTCCGTTTTTCGGGTATTCCATATCAAATTGAAAACACTATGAGCACAGAAATCATACATAAGATTTGGAATTGCATGTGATTTGTCTTATCTACCAGATAAATCTGTCTCATAGAGAGTCAAAAAATAGTTTCCACTAATCATCAATACCGTTTGGATCATTCTAGGGGATGACATGTATGTTGGTATTTGCAATTTTTTCCGCTGTTCTCGGAATGTTTCAATTTGGTTACAATACTGGAGTAGTGAATGCTCCTCAAAAAGTAAGATCATTTAAATATTATGCACTCAATTATGATTAAGTCCATCGGAATCACACACTATAACACTTTCCTCTTTATTCCCTAGATTATTGAGGAGTTCATCGGAACTGTGTACAAAAATCGAACCGGTGAATACCTGAAGGAAGATTTGTGCGATTTTCTCTGGGCATTGACAGTATCCATCTTTTGTGTGGGTGGTATTGTGGGAGGCATCAGTGGTGGCTCGTTGGCAGATTGGTGTGGAAGGTAGGAAGAATCGGCAAAAATTTTCTCTCACTCTCTCTCTTCTCAAGCTTGTATAAGAAGTAAAATTCCTAGAGAAGCTCATGAATCTGTTCACAGAAATTACCTTAGTAAGCTTAACACTTGAGCTTTCCCAGTAATCTTCCACCTATGACCTTGCTGGTGACTTTTGACATCAGGCTGAAGACGAGAAGGAAAAAAGTCATCTCTAATTCTAATACTTCTGAAAATTCTCTCTCTCCAATCTGATCATCATCACCAGGAAATGTGGTCTTCTATTGAACAATGCTATTGCAATACTCGGAGCAACTTTGATGAGCTCAAGTCAACTTTTTCGAAGTATTGAATGTCTAATATTAGGCCGATTCTTTATTGGCCTTAACTGTGGTACCAACAGTGCTCTAGTGCCAATGTATTTATCAGAAATAGCTCCTATCTCCTTACGAGGAGCACTTGGTAAGTGTTTAAATATTATCATCTACTTTTCCTTTTTTCTTTAAATCAAGTTTAACCAGTATCTATCTATTAACCCGATTATCTTTTTCTTTTTCTTAATCCGCTTTCGTTCTCTCTCTCTTTCTCAAACTTTATTCCTTCCTTTCTGTTTCTCTCTATCAATTCCATCAATTTAACATTCCTTCTCCTCCTCCTCCTCCTACAACTACTTTTTTCCCATATAATTTGTCACCTTGAACAGGCACCGTAAGTCACTTAAGCGTAACTATTGGTCTTCTATTGGGCCAAGTGCTCGGTCTTCCTTATATTTTGGGTACCAAAGAAGGTTGGCCTTTTCTCCTTGGAGTCACTTTCATACCGGCTGTACTTCAATTATTACTTCTTCCAATGTGCCCAGAGAGCCCTCGCTATCTGTTGCTCAGTAAAGGTCGTGTAAATGAAGCTCGATCTGGTTAGTTTTGGATACACATTTTATTGGAAAGAATTTTTCCCCTAGAAAATCACTGATTAATATCGAAAATTTTGTGGAATATTTCTTTTTGCAGCCCTTCAAAGACTTCGGTGTACAACTGATATTGAAGATGATATTGAAGAGATGAGATGCGAGGACAGAATGAGACAACAAGAGAAAAGGGTATGCATTTGAATCTTTTCAAAATTTTAATTGTGACTTGAATGAGCACTGATTTAATTATCACTCGTATCAATGTCGAACGTTCCATGAATCATTGGCTTTTCGTGTTTCACGGTCAATCGAATATTTAAATTTTTCATTAATTTTGCAACTTTTTGCTACTTTTTTCCACTTTATTCTAACTTTTCTCTATCATTTTTCCTCTCTCCCTCTTTTCCGGTGATTAATTGTGGTATTCAAGTTCACTGTTTGGCAAATAATTCGCAATAAACAGCTACAAATGCCATTAATGATCAGTATTGTTATGCAACTAGCGCAACAACTCTCAGGTATAACCGCAATTTTCTATTATTCAACTAAAATATTCACAAGCACTGGACTACAAGAGGAGATCGCTCAATTCGCCACAATCGGTGTTGGTGCGGTCATGGTTGTGGTCACTTTGGCCTCCATTCCATTGATGGATCGAGCTGGCAGACGAACACTAATGTTGTGGGGCTTAGGAGGAATGTTTGTCGCTAGTATATTTTTCACAATATCTTTATTAGTTCAAGTAAGTTTTTCTCAGTTTCTTGGCATCCATTTACCGTTGCTTTTCAAAGACATTATACTCATTATGAATTGTTGTTTATTGATCTTTTTCATGTATTTTTCATTGATACACACTTCGTGATGGTGATGGAAAATTTATTGCTCTCAATCAATCATATGATTAATGGAAACAGTTTATATATCGTGGAATGGCCTATGCTAGCATAATTAGTGCTCTTTTATTTGTAGTTCTGTTTGCTATAGGTCCAGGTATGTTTCCCATGAAGAATACAACTGCAATTACGTCTTGAGAATTTCAAGTTATTCTCCTCGTAAATTTGATCGAAATTCTGATCAAATTTGTTCTCTTTCCCAGGTTCTATTCCTTGGTTAATAACTGCCGAACTTTTTTCTCAAGGGCCAAGATCAGCTGCGATGAGTGTTGCAGTTTTGGTCAATTGGTCGACAAATTTTGTTGTAGGACTTGCCTATCCGATGATGCAGGTGAATTATGGACGAATCATTACAATCTACATGGCAATCTATTATAATCACCACCAACTAATCCATGTTTTTTGTGCTCCTATTTTACAGAGATACTTTGAAAACTACTCATTCTTACCGTTTACAGTATTCTTAGCCATTTTCTGGATTTTCACTTATCATAAAGTTCCCGAAACAAAGAATCGTTCAATTGAGGAGATTTCGGTATTATTTCGAACTTCTCACAGTGATGGTGGAAGCTTAGCGATGCCTCGAGAAACAATTACTTCCGAAACTATAGCAAATGAGAAATCATTAGAAGCATGTAAGTAGCAGCCTAATTTTAGTGATTCCATAAAAAGATAATCAAACATTTTCCACTCAAAATTACCCATCATTATCATATTATCATATACTATCATTCAAAATCTTATGGATCCAATTTTCACAATCTTCTATTTATTCCAAATAATTTAAATTAATCAGGCATGCATCACCATCATCATCACCATCATCTGCATTGTCATCACGATGCATTTCCACCTCCTCCAATCATACCTCCGATAATTAATAATCAAAGAAAAAAAGTTTCACTGGGTGCACTTGATGGAGAGCCTCTCACCGCCAATCACAATCTTGAGGACCAGCTCTGACGATCATTTTTTGACGTTTAGGAGCGTCAAAGTAATTTAAAAAAAACCAAAACAAAATACATACACACTCACTCACATACCGTACATCTACATCACTTCAATAAAGAAGAAGAAGAGAGCAAAAAACAAAACAAAACTGTTGTAAATATATAAATATAAATATAATGTATACAGAATGGTGAATGATGAAGACAAGAGAGAAAAATCTCACTTACATGTGTATACACACAGACACACAGATTTACATACACTCATCAAGACACTGTAAAATTATTGATCATCAAATTGTGAAGAGAAAAATTGCTCTCTCTCTTAATTCACATCATTGATCAATTTTATCGCTTTTTTGTCCATAAATTTTGATGAATTAGAATAATGTTTCATCTTCTCCTTTTTCTTCTTCCTCTTCTTATTCTCTTTTAATGAATCTCTTCTTTTTTTCGTCAGGCATTTCTCTCTCGTTACTATTACTGATCGACAATAGAAAAATATTTACAATCTTTTCATTTTTCAAGAAAATTTTTTTTGTTAAAAATGACAAACAAACAAACACATTTTTACCGACTATTAAATCTTTTCTCCCAAAAATATATGCATTTCACCTTACCAGTCGATTGCAGTTACTCACACTTAATTCAAATAGCATGCAATCGAATCATCATTCAAAATCAGAGTCAACCAGGAATGTTATCATGAAATTCGTGAGTGAAACTGTTTTAGGTGAGAAGAAGAATAAGAAGAGAGAGAGAGAAAGTGACTAAAAGCATCATTTTAATGCTGTTATACTTTTTCTTTCCACTGAATACAAAAAGAATCAAGCCATGTGAAACGACGGAAAGAGAAAGAGAGGGAAAAATATTCCTTATACGTTTTATCTGGTAGGTAATAATAATGATGTAGAGAGAGAAAGATTTAGTAAAGAAAACTTGTCGAAATGTAGGGACAGATTAGTAAGAGAACAGGTAAAGGCCGTTCAGGAAGCGAGACCGATCACCGAAATCGAGCGGCGTGAATTCAAGTGCGATATGTAAAGGTAGAAAAGAGAGAGAGAGAGAGAGAGAGAGAGAGAGAGAGAGAGAGAGAGAGAGAGAGAGAGAGAAAATATAGTTTTTTGATACAAGTAACGGTAGTGAAAAATAATTAGAGAGAGAAAGTAAGAGGAGGAGGCCACAATTGAGTTGACGCTTTTTTGGTGAACGTGCATTTCTCTTCGAGCTCACATTGGCATACAGGCACACACAGTTGCGATCAACATTCAAAAAGTTCTTCTCGAATTCCGATTCTCATTTCGGGGTTTTTCTCAGTTTCATTTGACACACGGTGTGTGAAGGAATACCGATCGAAAGATTTATCAAAGTTACATTTGCTTGATATTGTTCTTCGAACATCGAATTTGAACATTCAATCATTGAATCTAGTGAATATACAACAATAAGTGAACAAATTCACAGTGATGGAACTTGAATACTTATCGAAGTGATATCGCTAGAAAAAAAATTACTCTTGCTCCAAAAAAATTACCTTAGTTGAATACCCTTTTAATCACCTCCTGTTGCGAAATGACATCAACCATTTGTCACACTCAAAGACTGACGGTGAAAGCTAGGTGCAAGGATCGTGATCGGTAAGTATATTCCACTCTCTCTCTCATCTTCATCTTTTTTCTCTTGTCAGACACAATTTTTGTGTGTAACTTTCTCCTCTCAGGTGAATCCCCTTGTCAAAGTTTCACTTCATCTTTGTAATACTAGCAAAATGAACGAAATGAACCCAATTCTCTATATCTATGGAATGAAAGTGTACAAACGAAAGATAAGTTAAGATATGATCTCGTAATTTACTATCTCAAGGATGTATCAGATGAGACACAGCCAATGATTAGTGTTGAGAGTCATCATAGGCTGAAGAGAGGTAGCGCAGATATTTTATATTAATACATATATGTAATCATACTTTGTCTGAATTTTGTCCTACAAACAAGCAACCCTTAGGCAGTTTTCATGCTTGGAAAATTCTATCATCAGACAGAGATCTTATCGAAATCTGTGTTGTTCTGAATTCAGAATGCGTTCTAACATGTCTTCAGTTTTGCCTATGCTCTTGGTTGGTCACGTTTGCGATTCTTTGGGTACTGAAGGATATTGTGATGACTCTTTTACTCAGAATTTTGCCATCTAGAAAGATTAATTGGGCTCAAAAACATAACTAGTCCAAAATTTCATGGCAACTTTAGACAGTGAATAGTTGTTGTAAGCAAAAAAGGTAAAAAATGAGTTTGATGCTCTGGTGGTTAGATGAGGATTCCCAGGAAGTATGCTCTGATTGAAGGTTTTGTCTAGCATGGTCTTTCTCTCTCGATTGTGATAATTTAATTTCTTCTAATTGCTTGATCAGTTTTTTTTCAATTCATCTTACACGAGCTTTTTAGCTATTAATACTATCCGGCAAGTTCAATAGCACCTAATTTCACTGTCACATCACCGATTGTGACTTCTCGGCAATGGTCATACCGATTCTCTATTTAGGTCGGATATCCTGGGCTAATTGTGTGTGGTGTTGACGAAAAAGATACACGATTCAATGACATTCGAGTATTATAATACAGTTCCAGATTATATTAGAACCCACTCATTTGAACGCATTCTGAGAAAAAGTTTTTTCTTTCTTTTATTCTTGATTGAAATTCAATTCATCCGGTATCCTGTCCTTCTCGAAGAGAAAACTTTTTCAATATTATTATCTATCTCTCCCCAACATCAAGAGAGATAAATAAAGAGAAAGAATATTATCTCATATGAATGACCATTTTCCCATCAAAATCCGCCGATTTTTGCTTATACATTTTGAAAGAAAAATTTTTCCCAAATTATTGTAATCTAAGAACTCCCCCAACTTGAACTCCCAAATATTGAATGTTAACGAGAAAAAAAGCAGCTAACGATAGGCATCAACGACACATCGGAACCACGGTTGATGTAATTCAACTTGTGTAGCGATAATTCTGATGGTACATGTATAAATACAAATGTATGAAAGCAGCTATACAAATGCTTACGAAGTTGGGTATTTTGCGGGCAAATTATCTCACTGAGAAGCAACCATAGTTTTTTCTTCAAGAAGAAAGAGATTCACATGATCTTTCATCATCCTTGACGCGCTCAGACTATTAGTTTCGCCATCACTACTTTATGGGACACTGGGAATCCAGTATTGCAAGATTCTTGCTGATACAAACAATCAAACTCTTTTGACTAGGCTGTTGTTGAGATAATTTTTGGCAAAAATTCATATTATGTGAGGAAAAATGCAAATTTGGTTACAACTCTTCCAGTCAAAATAATAACTTTCATCTACATCTTGTCTCTTGAACAGATTTCAATTGTCTTCTCGAAAAATGCTCTCATACATATTACCGTCCAAATCGTCCAAATTTATCATTATACTATGCCTTTGGATGATGTTTTTTGGATGTAACATTCATCCAATATCTGGCCAAACTTCATCAACAACAACCCCTACTACACCCACCAGTACACGAAAAAATGACGATTCAATAACGCCATCAGTTGCGGATATAGCCATTTCAACTACCAATCCAACACCTTTGATGGGTCGCATGAATGCACTGAAAGCTAATAATAAATCAAATAATAGTAATGATACCGATATTTTGAGAGGCCAAGAGCAGGGCCAAAGTCCTTTGGTAAGAAATCGAGGTGAGTTGATTGAAAATAGCTATTATCACCAAGCTATCAATTGGCTCGATGTGTCATGCATAAATTATGACACCAATTTCCGCTTCAACAACATGACGCGAGAAAGTTGCAATATTCAAGCTTATTTATGATATGCAATATCCGTTCTCACTGTAATCTTGATCACTCAATTTTCAGGTATGGGTCAAGGTCTTGGAGGTCAACTTGGACAAACTCTAGGACAAAATGCGTACGGATTACCATTCAGCGCATTTATTCCCCAAGGCATCCCATTTTCCGGCTCACCTGGTCTGGCAGGTAGACAAGGAAATAATCAAGCTAATAATGGAGTTAATAATAATGGTAAGAAACCTAAGCGCGCACACACACACTAAACAAAGAGTGCGATGATTGATTAGAAAATGTGTAGAACTTTGTTGAAAAAATGTATTGCCTCATTTCAGGCCGACAGATTGGACCTCTAGATATTCTCTCTGGATTCATCCCATCAGCTCCTGGATTAGGACCCACTGCTGGTCCTTACGGAATAACAGGACCTGGTGGCCTAGGCTATCCTAATACGACACCCGCATATGGTGGAGTTGGAAATGCTTATAATCAGAATCCTGGTCTAAATAACCTTGGCCAAAGAGGGCTTGGTTTAGGTGGACAAGGTCCAAGAGGACCCATCGGAGGAAACACAGGCTTCCAAAGTCCAGTGGCGGATTCCAATCAAAATGAAGTGGAGCCCGAACAAGGATCTGGTGAAGATGATAGTTCCGGTGGAGAGAGTGCCGAAGGTTCTCCAGATTATGCTGATCAAAGTGGAGCAGATGAAAGTGGTAGTGATGGATCAAATGCTGGGGAAGAAGGTGGTGCAAGTGGAGGGAATGAGGATCCCAATGCCGGACAGGGTGAGCAAGATCCGAGCAAAGATCCAGATTTAGCCCAATTTCAGAATCTTCAAGGAGGAGGAAATTTCCCAGCAGACTTGTTCCCACCAGGACTTTTGAGCCAGCAGGATTTGAATGACATACAAAAGTCAATTGAAGAGCAACAAAGGAAGGAAGCGGAGAAGAAACAGCAAGAGGAAGCAGCCCAGAATCAGGAAAATGATCAAAATAATGCTGGCGAGGGTGATGGAGCATCGAATGAAGGAGATGAAGGTGGAGAAGGTGGTGGTGCTGAGGAACCAGAGAAAAAGAATGTTATTGGACAAGGTAGACAGCCAAACTATGGGCAGGCTGGACTACAAAATTATGCACAAAATCTAGGACGAGGTCAGAACGGATTGGTAAGTTTTCAGTTGAAATTACAGCGTGTTCCATTGAAGTTCGATTCTGATATTTGATTAGAAAAATTGACCAATAATCACTGCAGAGTAAATAAGCATTGAAATTTTTCTCTTCCAGGGAATTCAGAACATTGGATCTCTCTATGGGTCTAGAGCACCAGGCTTAGCAAATCAACTGTATCCTGGTACTTATCCAGGTAGTGGACCAATTTATCCTGGGGCTGATGGACTTGGTTTGAATTTAGCTCGTGGACAGCTCAACAATCTTCTTGGTAATCAAAGAGGAACAGGAGATGACGAAAGATCAAGAGTTCCAGGAATCGGCTATGATTCGCCAACAAGACCATGGAACTCTTATGGAAGTGGTAGACCCAGTCCACTTGATGGTCTTTCAGGGTATCGACAGCCCATTAGGCCTGCTCACGTAGAGTATGATCGAAGTAGCGGAGGTGGACGTGCATTTGATTATCTTGGTGATTCTCGAGGCTCTTTGAGAGGCCGTAATCGCTTCAGTTCCGATGAGGATGAAGATGAAGAAGACGATGATTACCGAAGACCGAGTAGTTTCGGAGGATTCTCACGAGGACATGGAAGAAGGCCTGATTATGGAAGTGATAGCCTGAATTCTGTACGTCAGAATGAAATTGAGCCAGGAGTTAATTATGAACAAGATGAAAGATCAATAGGTCGATCAAGTGGTAGAAGTGGTATAATTCCAGCAGATGATCGCAGATCGAGGCAGAATATCAACAGATTGAATGGACTTCGACCATCAGTTCAATACACTGGAGGAAGCGGTAATCGTCTTGGTCAACGCTATCCAGGTAACTAAGATGGACTAAAAGTACGCAGATCATCGTAATTTTGAAAGTTGAAATTCTCAGCTCATTGTAAAATGATCTTCGAATTTTCCCAGGGACCAGTTCAAGTAGTCGGACATCAGGCTTATCCAGTAACCAAAGAGATCAGATGAACACTCGAGAAGGATCTGGACATTACCATTCACTACCCCCAACCAGCAGACAAGATCCATCATCCATGAAGAATAGGCAAAGCCACAAAAATCGAAGACCAAATGAAAGTTCAAGTGCAGCTGATTATGACGAAGACAATTTAAGGAACCGAGGTAGAGGATCACACAATCCATTCCAATATCCAAACCATCGTAGAAATTTGCCCACTTCTTCCCGAGCCTCATATGAAGATGAGAATGATTCCAATATGGATAATTTGACAGGATCACTGCCTTCTTATAGGCAAACGCCAAGATTCGTCGCATCTCATCGAGAGGAAGTTCAAAATCATGATGGTACACTGAATCAAGATCAATCCAATCTTGATAGCCATAAATCAGCCAATGCAAATCCTTTCTTAAGTGGATGATGCTTCTTCTTTCAAGAGAATATACATATATATATTTTTGTTTCGATTACTTTCTATTTATGTAAATTGATCGAAAAATTTTGAGTAAAAATTTTTCACACTTCGATCTACCAGTTTGACTATGAAAATTTTTGACTCAAAGCTTTGCATAGTTTGAAGAGATATACCTTGAATTTCATCAGATCGAAGGCACTAATGAAATCATTATTCCCTGAATCTCACATCTACTTTTGCTGAAAAGTGGCTTAAATTGTAGTAAGCATAAATGGACATGGCAGTGAGAGCGAACAGAGTTGATCCAAAGATATCAAACCATTCTCGCAATCCTCCCGAATCTTTCTTAGTTTCTTTTAGATCTAGAATTTAAGAGGAGAGAATCTAATTGAACCAACCTCAGATATCTCAGATAAAATATGACTCACCAGTTTTCACGTCAGGAAAATATTTCCTTATTATTCTACCAATAAAAGCTTCCAAATTAGCATGATGTTTGAGGCAATATTTTGCAGATATCGGTGATGGTAACGGTACTTTAGCCAATGGAGCCAAGAAACCAAACACATAGGCATCCAAAGATGTGGGTGAACTACCAAAAAAGTATTCATTGTCACCTAATTTTTGTGATAACATGGTAAGTGTCTTGTGTATTCCATCATCGACTTGCTTTTCGATTTGTAAATCATCTGGATCAGAGTATATCTCGGCTACTCGTTTTTTGTAAAATTTTTGATAATATCCAGGAAGAAAGAAATTACTTGGAAAAGGCGAACGACGGGCAAACCAGGGTCTTGTTATCATGGCAAAATTATCACTTCGAGCCCAGAATAGATACCACTGAAAGTTAAAAGTTTTATCCATTAGAATCTCCATTAGAATAAAGAATGAATGAGCATAAAACATTTTCTCATCAATACTTACCACGGCTGGCTCCAACTTTTCAGAAATAACCAATGAATATGCTTGGGCATCACTTCGATCTCTTGCTGATAACTTACTGTCAGCATTGTAGCCCTTAAAAGTGAAACAGATTGATTCACAATTGATTCATTTGAGAAGGAATTTTTCACAAAATAGTGAGAAAACCAACCTGTCTCTGAAGATAGCGAACCATTGATTGGAATGATGTCAATCTATTGTCAAAACCATGAGTGAACATCGGGACTTTATGAGTGATGATTCTCCATGAATTTTTTAGCTCAATAATCTTCGCCTGAACTCCAGCAAAGCGACAGTAAGCCTTGAAAATGAGAACAGAAATAATTGATCATGATGGATTGATATTGTCCGAAAAAATTGGTTCAGTGTGACTGGTCAACAAGAGTAGAGTCCAGAAATTCCGAAACACTTACCATCATTTGAAGAGAAAGAGGATCAAAGGATGGTAAGCCATAGTCTTCTGGCCATACAAACAATTCCATGGCACTAATTTAATACAAATTCACACACATCAATAATCGAAATAGATCAAGAATATTATGGCTTCACGATTCAAGGAATCAGCTTTTCGGTTGGCATGGTCAAGAAAGTAAACAAGATGCATGCGTTTTTGAGGTTGCATCATTGCGCAGACATTGCCGGCAACTTTTTTCAGCAGTAAATGGAGATGAAATGCGATGATATTGGTTCGATTTATCAATCTTTTTTAATCTTAATTGTCATATACTGGTAGATAGAGTACTGAGTAGTTTTTTATATTCATTTTCATCTTCTATTAGTTACAATTATTACAACACTCGTTCCAGCAATTCGATGTTGTGAGTTTATTGATAGTTTGAAATCAGAGGCTTGTATGCTTCTCTCATAACTTTGAAAAGTACGAGGTAGGAAGGGGAAGTTTCAGTTCATCTTGTCCATCAATAGAGCATTGAAATTTATGTTAGAGCCGATAGGTAGGATAGGATTGATTTAGAAGCTCAATTTATTTCTTTGGAAAAAATTAGCTCAGAGTAATGATTTGTCTCACTTTCATGAACCCATTTAAATGAAAACATGTTCACACTCATTATGTCCAAGTTGAATGAAAAATGATAGCTAGACCATATCAAATAGAAATTTAAAGTGGACATTGAAGAAGAATCCTGAGATAGTCGTGTTTTTCAGCCTGGTAACAGTTTCCAAAAAGAGCAGACATGAGTACTGATTTTCTTTGACAAAATCTTTCGACAAAGAATTGATTCAATCCTGTTTAATTTTTTAATTCGACAAGTATTTAATTTTAATAAAAATTTTCTGAAAAAATCTAAGTAAGTTCATAGATGAACAGTCCTCAGACAGTTGTCATTTCTAATGACAAACAATTTTGATTTGTAATCATAAAAAATGTTCTTTTTACTTAAAGCTGTGGCAAACCAGCATTTACATCATACTCTATTCCACATTCATTGGTTCCTCTTCTGATCTTGAAATAGCCTAGAAAAATGTGTAAAAGAAGAATGAACCATCTGCGATTCATGATATTTCTTTTGACTAACCTTTATCTCCCCAATCACTTCCCCAAGAATTAGCAACGAGCCAATAATCGACTCCATTCTCAGTACCCCAACCAAGAATTCGAATAGCATGTCCTCCGTACAGAACTTGTGATTTTTGAATGTAAACACCTTGATAAAATGATTTCAAGATATTCAAAAGATGATGCCATTGCCTTACACATTTTCAAACTAACCTGATTTATAGGAGAAAAAATCAGCATAAACATCAAAATCTGCCTCAACTGGACCATTGGTCATAATTTCGGTTTGCATTGTGCGAACATCACCGGAAACCATGTAAGCTTGTTGACCATAATGCAAATCTTCGGAATACTTTTTCGGATAGGATGCTTGACACTGTTCAACACAAGGAGGAGTTGGTGCCATATCAGTACAATTAGGACACGGTTTGATCGAATATGGTCGACATCCTCCTCCTTGATACAAGCCACCAGTTACCAAACCTTGATCAATCCAATAGTCCCACGCTTCTGCCGGATATCCTCCTCCACAGCCATATCCACATGAGTCACAGCAGGTTAGAAGATCTTCTGCCGAAATTTCATCTGTAAATGATCCTTTGGTTGCAATACAAATTCGATCTGAAATAGCTTCTACAGCACCGAAAGCCCAACATGAGCCACAATTCGATTGATCTCGTATGAATGAAATTGATGGACAATTTGGCCATTGAGTTCGAGCATCAAAGGTATCGGGAATATCGTCGACAATCGGAATGCTCTTCACTGGTAGCTTACGAGCATTTGAATCTCGTCTGACTCCAGTTAAACACTTGAGATGTTCAACTTGAGATTCATCAAAATTTTTACCAGCCTAATAAATGAAAGAGAGGATGGTAACTTAGAAGATGATGTTATACTTTGGCATACATTCTTTTTCCACTTCCACTTACTTTCCATGTAGTCTTGAGGGCGTTAATTCTTTCGATCATTTCCTCGGATAGAGGATGAACATTGTCAGGAATGAATGACTCTGATAGGCCACACAAAAGAAACACTTCTAATAATAAGAATAACATTGTCCAATTTTGAATTGACCAGCCTAGGAGGTACAATTTGAAATTGAGTAGTTTTGATCTTCTTTCGTTTTGATTCGTCGGTCAATTATGTAGCTCTAGCGAACACAATAGTAAGATAATCGCATTCCAGGTTGAAATGATATCTCATCAGATTATATTGATATGAACAATAACTCTTTATTGATCAAGAAGATTTCGAAGATTGATCGATTATATTAATTAATATAATAATTTTTTATTCGTATAGTGACTATTGATCATAGTTGAAACGAATATGTTAGATTGCCTGATTTGATAGGATTTGTCTTCAGTTTGGAATAGTTTTCCATCTATAAATTGTGTGGAATAGATAAAGTTTTGGCAGCAAGACGTTTTCGTTGGGTATTTTTCAAACACAATGTTGATATGCTTCATGATGGAATGAAACAGACAAAGTCATTACACTGGAGCTTCGTCAATTATCGAACGTTTCAATCGTTGCAATTCATCAACAAGCATTTTCTGTTCTCGAGCCATCTTTTCCATCCTAGTTTTAGAGTCCATCTCAATTTTCATCATTTGCTGTTTGATACTTGAATTTTCTCTCATCACACTTTCCAAATGAATCGAGAGTCTGTTGAGAGTTCTTGCCATCGAAATATTTTCATCTGTTAAGCATTTGATTTCACTAGAAAAATCACTCAAACGGGACTTGAGATCATCCTATGAGAGAAAGCAAAGCCAATATTGAAATAATTTCGATAGAAGGGAATCGTATTCGAAATTATCTAGTGTATAGCTTACCGAATAATTTCCATTCTTTGTTCCCATGTATTTGGCAAATTGATCAATATGATTTTTCCATTCTGATTCGTGTTTCTCGATTTCCTCTTTGACACCCTGATTTTGGGATAAAAAGAAAGATATATAAGGTTACTAAATTTGAATGAACTTCTCTATCGTTCGGTGAAAATTCTCGAAAACCATTCCTTGAATCAAATTTTCTATGGCACTTGGCTGTCAGGCAAATGAAAAAATTAACAGCCCAACTTGACTGTGAAGTTATTCAATGCGAATGACCTCCAAGTGCCAGAAGGATTGCTATTGCATATAATATCGGCATACATAATTAGGCAGCGATATCACATTATATATATATTATATAATGAAATCCATGAAACATTTAGCTCGATCAACGTTTCGCAACTTACCACAAAATCGCAGCCAATAACGGTTAATCGACAATTTCTCGGTTTAATTGGGCATACTTCGAAGTGTTTCCGAAGATCAATGAATAATGTTTTACGTTTACAATAAGTACACAAAACTGGCCTCTTGATGCAACTTGATTCGTGATCTTTTTTCTCTCCAATCGCAATATCTTCATCACAATACTGACAATTGGCTATACGACGTGGACATTCGGATGCCATGTGATGAGCTAATTTTTTGATTACAATTCCTTGTCCACATTTTAATGGGCAACTTATCAGACCGTATATGCAACTCTTTAAATGAGCCTTGCGAGTGATGAGTAACAGAGGAGGTGAAATTATGCATGATGAAAAAATCAATCAATAGAATTCACATTAAAAAGGTAATGGTTAAGATCTACTTTACTTCGATATCACTGAGTGGACATTGTTTTCGACATCCATGAGCTCGATGTATGCAATAAACTTCTTTATTCAAAATTGTGTCTGCATCAAGACGCTCTTCAGCAAACTGTGACGAAAATGAATAAAAATTTTCCAATCAGATTCAGATTCATGATGATGATCGAAGAAGAAACAATTCTTGTTGATTATTGTCACTTTTATACTTTTCTGATAGAATACTTCACATTTGACAAAAGAAGACGATGTCTTCATATTTTCAAATATACGTTTTACTATTCAGTCTCTTCCTTTTTTTCTTTCTCTCTTAAATCGTTCACTATTGACTTGTCAAAAATTCTACGAGCTTGAAGGTCATAAAGTCTTGAGAGAAAAATCCATATCATGAATGATTTTTTTATGGAAAATATCTCATGATTCTGATAAAAAGTTTCGATGAGAGAGGAAACAAGTGCTTCAACATTCAAAACTTCCTGAATCAAGATATAAAATTCTCAACTATCTAAACAGTGAGACAATTGAATTGGAGGTAGAAAACTTACCGCACGACGTGGAATTATCAATGAATCTATGGGACATTTAACCGATCGATTATCGATTGCCAAATTTCCGAAGCAGCCTATACAAAATTTGTGGGGACATTTGCCAGTCGATTCATGCTTATTTGTATCGTTTAAACCCTGGAAACTTTTATCGTCAATCCTGTACGTTGGAATGGTTTTAATGATATTTTTCGCTAAATTACCACAATTATCACATTTCCAGTTTTCCGGACACAGATCAACAAATTGAACCCGCTCGATGGCAAGTGAATTGAAGCCGGCCAATGTTTCCATCATGTGAAGCAAGTTTATTTTTTTTCCCTTCTTCTTCTTCTTCTGCTTCTTCTTCTGTAGGATTTGATGATATCGTTACGAAATTATTTTCCAACCAAGTCAAAAGGAAACGAATTGATATTGATATAAAAAACCCAGCCAAAGGTGTTCAGAAAAAAAGTAACAAAACAATTTCACGTCAACAAACTTCAACACACACACTTTGAAAATATGCAAATGAGATGATAACCCACAACACTACACCAATGAGAATTATGTTGATGATGATATTATTGAGATGATGATGATGATGATCAATTGGCTACGTAAACCGAAAAAAAACTTTAGTCTATAAGTTTGATTGTGATTCAGATAGATGGCTGCATACCGAAAAACAATATATTTATAACGGTAAAAGAATACTTTTCTAAAAAGAAGGTTCTTCAAACATTATTCGGAAGAGTTGAATAAAAAATGGATCAAAGAAATTGATTTGATGTTAGAAGAATCAAATGGATTGTTTGTTTTGCAATCACAAGTAAACAATTATGTATATTTCAAAAAAAATGGGTCACATATGTTGATGTGTTGTATTTCTTTATTCTTTTTTGCTCTCTCTTTCTCTCTCTCTTTCTTTCTCTTTCTATCTCAATTACTCTTTCTTTTCTATTTTCAGGTGTGAAGAAAGAGGAGGAGAAAGAGAAGGAAGAAGAGAAAAGGGGGGAGTCAAAAAGTGATTGGAGATGATTTCCGAAGGATGATGATAATCAAGATGAGAGGATGACTGAAGATGGAAATGATGATGACTGAGTGTGTATATGTGTTTGTTTAGATGAGAGAAAAGAAGAGAGAGAGAAAGCCGATTCAATAACAATTCATTAGGGTTAATCGATCTTGTGTCGCCAATGAAATACAACGTGAACGTTTACCATGATATGAAGTGATAAATGATAGATGTGAAATTCTTTCTCACTCTCTCTTTGATCAATGAAAGAAAAGATGATCAAAACAATAGTCGAAACTTTTCATTTTCCTTTGAACAAAGTTGAAAATGATCACGAATTTTACTTTTTCCTGCAACAAGATTGAGAGAGGAAACAATTGTTCATCTAATCTGAAAGAGAGAAAGAGAAAGAGAAAGTAAGATTGTTGTTCAATGAGAGAGAAAGCTTTTTTTTCGAGAAGATATCTTCTCGATATGAGCAATAAAACGCTTTATCAGTCAAATCGGTATTCTTGTATCAATTCTCCTAGGGAACTCTTCTGGGCTTTTCTGGTTCATTTTGTTTCCATATGAGCTCTGTTCCACCTCTCAAGAGACGAAAAGTTTCTCTCTTGAAGAGGCCATGTAATCATGATTTCAGAGTTTCACGCTGATTTGAGAGAGAGAGCGAATATGTGTGTGTATGTTTGTATACTCGAGATGAATGATCGAGGTGATAGTGTTGGTGAGAAATAAAACAATTAAATCAGCTTCGGATAATCATCCTTACACGAACAACTTGAATGTTTATTCAATATTTACGGCCACAATAATCACAGCGATCAGATGTAACTCATACACAACAAAATTCGATTCCTTTCAAAATTCTGATCTTTTCCTACTTTGAGGCATTCGATATTCCAGAGGCACAGTAAGAACAATTTCAATATTGAAAAATTCTGACCTCTCAACCTAACCAATCGATGTCTCTAGGACTTTCGAACTTTTCGGCTTCTTCATCGCATTCTCTTCCAATTAGTCTGAAATCTTCGACTGTAAATTTTTCGACTTCTTCATCATCTTCTGGCCTGATTCGTTTGAAATCTTCGGATGTAAATTTTTCGACTTCTTCATCATCTTTTGGTGAAATTCTGTTTTTATCTTCTTTTTCATCCAGAGAATTCATGAGAGAGGATGTATATATGGCTCCTATCATGATACATGCAAGGAGAAGTAACCCAAACCCCATTATGGGCTCTTTTTGGGAACACTTGAAGAAATTTCCATAGTAATCATATGAGCACAATTAGATGATCATTATTAACCCTAAGAATCAAACAATACACAAGCATATATGAATATCTTTGAAATTGGATTTATTGTTGGGGATATTTTTCGTTTCAAACGTTTGGGGGAAGATATGAATTTATCTGAATTTAATCATCTAGAATACAAGGGTTCATCATTTCTTGAATTTACTGTTTAGTTTCATTCCCAAGAAAATTGAGAGTGAGATGATATATTTTGTGCAACTAGTATTTAACCTTCACATTTTCACGATTTACACATTCAAGTTTTTCGCCGATTGATAAAATTGCCTTCCAGTGAAACTAACTGTATCATCTATCCCAGATTAATGTAATGGCCCCTTTCGAATTTTTAAACGAAGAAAAAAATCATTTAGCAAGCATTCTGGCATCAAACGAATATCTATCAAGGAAATCCAATTATGATTTTGTTTCACCAGTTTATTTATTTTTATCAGTTTGTTCGAAATGAAAATTATATTAAACTCATCCATCGACATCGAGCTGCTCATTGATTCAGAAAAAATTATACGATGTTTTTTGAAATATTTAGAGAACGATTCTGATATAGTGATATGAAATGCTCAGAGCAAAAAGTTTTCACGAGTGCCAATCACGTCATCACATTCCCGCGCAAGTTTGATGGTATCGAAATGATGAATAATTCTTTATGCCATTTCAGCCATACTGTCTCTAATTTTCAAGGTACAGATGTATAGATGACATTTTTTCATGAGTTCTGATCAACTTGCTTCCGAAACAGTCATAAAAAGAGAAGGTTTTGATCTAGCGATAACTTTACTCAAATATTACTGTTTCATCATACCAAGACTTGTTTAAGTCAGATTTGCAGTACCTCAGGAAATTCTTTTCCATGTTCACCTCAGATTCAGTTTATCATGTGATTTTCGATGTGATCGATGTGATTAAGGACGTTTCCCATGAAAGTAGATATGAACATAGACAATTCACTATCATCACTCACGTATTTTTTTCTACCTAACTGGTTTTACATTTTATCAAGAAAGCGTTATAGAAAGAAAACTCGATGTGAACCAATTTCGAGCATCTTCAGATCATACGGATCGGATCATCATCTAATTTTAATTATTTGGTTGAGATGCATGATTCACAGATATGTAGATGAGAAATATTTTCTCTGAAACATTTGTGAGAGAAGTACAGTAGAGTGGATACAAATTAAAGGGTCAGGCATCTTAAAGCCCTTTGGATCCAGAGATAAACTTAGAGAATATACACGCACTTCATCAAAGTATCTCATCACTTCATGAATGAAAGAAAAACTAGAAGGGGAAAAATTTCCTCCACTAATCATAGTACCAGAGGGCAACCCAATATCAAAATTTACACATGTTTAATCGAGCTATAATTCATGTCAATATGCTTGTCATTGGCATCATTTTATCGGTGTGGCTGTAAAATATACTACGACAAGTGGTCCCTACACTTACGGTTTCTCATTATCCTTGTAGGCTACTGGAAATGAAACCAACCATGTCAATTTTAGTACACTAATATTCCAAAATATCTCACAAAACATAGAATTAGCCATTTCCAATCGGTTTTTCTTGAGTCCATTACCATTGATCAAATTTTTCAATGATTGAAGATTTTCTATCCACTCAGTATCTTTCATGTGCTTCGAACAACTGAAAGAAAAAGGTATATACTCACACGGATTTTTGGAATTTTTCGATCCCGGAAATTGTCATCAAAAACCTACGATCTCTGTGTGACTCTCATCCGATTTATCAAAAATTCTACACAATATTAGTCTTTTTCAAGGTCTTTGGGTGAAACCAATATCAAAATCTCCCTTGAAAATGAATTGAGAGAGAGAGAGAGAGAGCGAGTGAGCTGGTTGGAGAGAGAGAGATGAAAAGTTGGTTCGTTTCGAGAGAGAGCATATAAGAAGGTGAAAAACCGTCTTATATACCGTATACTGTACTTCGGACGGACCGGAATCAGCATATAAACATTATCTTAAAATTTTTGGCCTCACTTCAAAGTTCTACTCGATAATAACAACTACTAATACCGATCAATACTCCTGAAAATTGTGCATCCACGAAAAATCACCGCATCATAGTTTTGTGTGATAAAAATTTTTCTTTCTCATAGTTTTGAGATTCAAGAATATCGACCAATTTGTAGTTCCTATTGAAAAGTGAATATCCAATCGAGAGTTGTATTGAAATTTTTAAGTTATTTTGTGTCCGTTTCTCTCAGTGAACGTTCATCTTTCACCTGTCCATGACAATCGTTGACATTCTTTCGCTTCAACATTCCAGCATCACAACTATCACTTGAAAGTTTTTTCATTGTACCAATACGTTATCGATATATGTTCGTGTTTCTGTGACAGTTTAAGCACTCCCTTTGAGAGATAATATCGTAATTTACACACTTACATCCCTACGCTCAGGAAGGTGAACAATAGTCAGTCAATTGTCGGTAGACAACGGCATCGAACGTTACAAGAAACACAACGCACAAAACGTAATCAAGTTCACGACATTCGAGTGATCATCGTAATCATCATCATTTTTTGATCATCAATAATCAATATATATAAATACATCACAAAATCAGGCACGAAACAAAAAGAAAGGGAAAGATTTCTTTTACTCATTCTTTAACGGTAAAGAAATAGGCAACAATGGATGTGATGAAACAATCTGAAATTGCCCACTTTTTCAATGGTCGAAGTGTTTTTATCACCGGTGCCACTGGATTCATGGGAAAGGTAATTAATTGATTAATCAACTTATTTTATTCCGATAATTGATCCTGTCTGGTTCATTCAATTCATTTGGTTCCTCAATCTTATTCGATATGGAATAGTTTTCAGATCTGTGTCCAAAAATTTCATGAGTTCAGGCCGATGTCTTTTTTTACTTTATCGACAAAAAGTTCTATCCCATCTATCTCTACGGCATTGAATCTATTTTCAATAATTCTTCATTAAATATTCTTTTATTTTATCAGGTTTTGGTGGAAAAATTATTGCGATCATGTCCAGGAGTGAAAACACTTTATCTCTTGATGCGAAATAAGAAAGGTCTGGCACCAAAACAACGAATGGATCAATTATTGAATGATAGAGTGAGTAAACTTTATTAAACTTTTATCCAGTTTAATGTCCATAACACAGAGAGTTCAATTGTTGAATGAAAATGATTTCATTTTCAAGTTCATCGATCAATTGAACGATCAGATGAACTACTATCAAAATGAATACAATCATCTGTACAAATTACTTTATTGTATGTGATGATAACCGAATTCACATGCCAATGTCCCAGAGAGACCGGTTCCACGGTGTTTCACTATGCAAATGAAATGATGCATGATTAACTATTACCCAGAAGGGGTTGAAAGTAGGAAATTCCCTCGATTTTTTCCGTAAACCAATCCAGTTAATGATAACATTGTGTGATGCAGTCATTAGGGCTTCTGTGTGGGTTTTTTGCCCCCTCAAAATTTGATAGCAATTGCCCACTTTCCAGGTAAAAAGGGTTTATCATCATCAGATGTGAATAGACGAGAGAGAATATAAGACTGTACATGTCCGATTATGATGGATTGTTTTGAGAGAAAAATTTTCTCTCATGAACTCAACAACAGAGGAATATATATATTCCTCGTTGTAAATGAACTTTAACTATGGAGGTCTTTAGCTTTGGACAACAGAGAGGTCTATGTATTGGGGTTATTGGACATGGAGAATACACAAAAAAAATTGCGTTTTCGATTCAAATTCGATTTTACCGCTTTCTATCTCTCTTCTTACTGATTATCTTACTTTTTTAATTCTAAACGAGTTGGTGGACTTGTTGATAGTTTTGTTGTTAAAGCTCGGTCAGTGTCGGTCATGGTCAACACTGCTGGTGGACTGAATGAGAAAGCATTAATCAAGGATGATGATTCCATTAATAATGCAATTCGATGGATGTGTGCATGAATTTGAATTCTCGCTCTCCATCTTCCTCTTTCTATTGGAAAGAGAAGAGAGAGGAGAAAAAAAAATACTTTTCGTTCTTACGTATTTCTGAGAAAGTGTTTTATCTTTCTTTCTCTCTCTCTTTAACGTTTCTGTTTCTGGTTAAACACAAGCCGCAAGGCATGAAGATAACTTGAAATACGCAAAAATCGTATGTGAGTATGTATGTTTGTGTGAGTGAGTATTACTTTTTGATGGTAGACATGATTAATTAATTGACATTAACCCGAATATCTCCAGATATTCTTATCGACAACTCGGTTGCTCCCGGCTATATTGCATTTCGGGTGAATGAATTAGAATCTACAGCGGAACCTCGAATCACCATGATCGAGGAATTTTCATATATTCGGACACCGAACTTTGCGCTGAACCTTTGATAATGAAATTTGTGGAATATATGTGAATGGAAATCAGAATTTCGTTAGTTTCTTTTCTGGAAGAAAAAATTTTCTCTCTCTCAACAATATTGTCCAATTTTTGCACGATAACCTTCGAAGAATTTTATTAGAATCGATAATTCAACCACAGAAAGCCACTATAAAGGGATAGTGATTAAATTGGGAATGAAGCTTCGATCACAGTCTGTGTTTGGCTAATGAGAGTCATCACTTGTCAAAAAACCCATAAAAATGAATAATATTGGTCATTTAAATGCATGAATAGGCCTATCAAAGTGTCAGAATGACCATCGAAAATTGTTTGCGTCCACTTAAATGATATTTATTTTGACTAATTCTTATTATCATCAACTATCAACTATCGATCGATAAACGATTGAACCTTCAATAACACAAGAATACCTATAGTTGATGGTTTGTGGTATATATGTTTTTCCAACATTAATTCATGGCAATGGTGTGGCTATCATTTGATTTTTCATTGAAACACCAACGAAAAAGTTTTTGTCTACTTGGGAATTCTATTTATCATATTATTTATTGAATGTTTTTTGTTTTTCTCTCATTTGGTATCATAAATAGGTATTTGGTCGGATTAAGGAAGAGAATAACAATTTTTCCAATAAAATAGTAGTTGTCGAAGGTGATATCACCGTGGATGGTCTTGGATTGTCCCAAAATGATCTGAACTCAATCATCGAGAATGTTTCAGTGATATTTCATTCAGCTGCCACTGTCAAGTTCGAAGAACCATTAAGGTGAGTCAATATTAACTTTGTCAAGTCGGATTCTCCCAAAGAAGTATACATCTAGACAACAATGGCCATCAATCCCTTGAACGCATCAATCAATCATCATTACCTCTTTTCTGAGTGGAATGTTCTCGACGATATGAACATCGATCAGAACCAGTGGCTATGTATCAGTAATAATCGTTTTCAATCCCGTGATTTGGCTGAAATCTCAGACTGGCAGGCTAAAAAAGTGATAAAAAAGAAATTGAGAAATACACTCGTTTATTTGATAGAAAAAGTGCTGTTTGACAACAGTCAAGATGAAATTGAACAGTTCAATTTTGATTCGAAAATTAGTATCACTCATCAGAAATAGATATGAACCCATCTTCTATAAAAATAATGATGTGTTTGTGTGTGTGTGTATGTGATTACTTGTCAGCTCAAGATGACCACAAGTTTGCCTGTGGCGTAACAGAAGGATACATTTGAGAAAAAAGTTATTCCTGTAATTAATCGATGGGAAAGAATATATATTCGAAAAGAACAGTTTCACTTGTTCTCATCGTCATCATCAATGTTCTCGATTTAGTTACTCATTCACTTTCCCAATTATCAAATGGGTTGGACATGAGAAAGAGAGAGAGAGAGATAGATAGAGATGTGAAAAAAGCTCAAGCTATGTGTGTGTGTGTAAGTGTGGAAATTTTAGGGAAAAAATGAATCAATTGAATCGATTTTTACTTTAGCATGCCACTCAAAGTGGATATTTTCATTTTTTTCTCTCATTCCGATCAAAACACTATGTGTGTGTGTATGTCCAAAAAGTACCACATCGAGAAGACATTCCAAAAAGTCGAAATAATTACGGTATAAAGTGACAAACTTTGAGAAGGAAGAAAAGTTCTTCTCTCTCTCGAATCTCACCAAACTCGATATCAAAGTTGAGAGAGAAAAAGACGGAATTCCAGGCAGAAAAACTTATGTTCATTGCAGAAGTTTTTCGCTCTTTTTTTCAGGACATCTTAAAAATTTTTCGACTGACAGGTTGCTAGAGTACATTAGCCACTATCCACTAGCCAAGTTCTTTCTTAAACACACATTCTTGATATCAAACTTCTTTTCATTCCGATAGTTTCCTCATCTTACTTTCATTCAGCTGATGGATGGATGGATAGAGAGAGAGAGAGAGAGAGAGAGAGAGAGAGAGAGAGAGAGAGAGAGAGAGAGAGAGAGAAAGAGAGAAATATTTTCATTATCATTTGACGATCCAAATCGAGATTGACACACACAAACTAGAGAACGAATGAAGTGACCTACCCGTTTGTGTGCAATCATCACCAACCCAGTTGTGTGTGAGTGTATTTTTCGAACGAGAAAATAATAATCTTAAGTGAAAAATTAAGCGAGAAAAAATGAATTTCTTTTCAAGCACCCTATTTTCCCTGAAAATTTTCGATACTGAATCTCTCTTTATTCTCTCTCTCCCCTTCACAGAGTGGCTATTAATTACAATATTTTGGGAACCCAAAGAGTTATTGAGTTGGCTCATAAAGTTCATAATCTGGCGGTAAGTTGCCGTTTTCTTCTTTTGTACAATTCTTTTCCTCGATTTAATTGAATATAGTGGATCAATTAAAATCAGGCAAAAGAGAGAGAGAGAGAAAGAGCAGAAAAAGAATTTATCCAAAAAGTTGGTACATCAGATAGCAATCAATAGCTATAAATATCCAATCATTGACATTGACAGATTTAATTTTCATATTTCAAGTCCAAAAGAATCATCTCATTATTAGGAATTGAGAAAAGAAAACCTTATCTCACTCATACACATATTCTCACTCATTATCATCAACACTATCACTTTCATACACTATTGACGAACCTTCTCGAAATGGGCTTTTCTCTTCGTATCAACACATGAGAGATCAGGCTTCCGTTGACAATAAATGGTAACATTTGAAGCCAGGTATTTTGCATGTGTGTGTATGCGTGTGTGTATTAGTATATTGATGTAAAAGTATTTTCCTGACTATTTCTTTGCCAGTCAGGTAAGAAAATGGAACGGTGACTTATGATGGGTGAAAGAAAAAAAGTAACGGTACGCATGAGATGCGTTAAGAGTGGCCGTCAAATTGACTTTATCACTATTTTTCGTTTCCATTTTATCCTTTATACATTTTCCACCCAATTCATCATACATACACAATTATGTTGGGAAAAAATAGGTAAAATTGAGAGAGAAGAGAAATTGTTTTACTGTTCTGTTAAAATAATCCACTATTAAATGGATACTTTTTATAACAAAAAGAAAAGTGAAAGGAAGAGATAAAAAGGGGGGACACAAAAAGACCATACCGATTGAACTATCTATCAGAACAGAAGAAAAAAGAGAGATCAATACAATGTCCTGGATCCGCTCAATTAGTTGAACTATTCGCCCATACACACTTGCTCATACTTGGATTAATTATCAACTTTTCAATGAGGAACTTTACTGATACACTGTCACAAAATGTTCATTTCACTGATTTCGATGGCATCGAATCAGTATTACCTGTAAAACACTCTCTCCAAGTTCGTCCATCGTCTTCCTACTGTATCTAATGTTTCGATAGACTTTTTCTTCTCGGCTGCTCGAGGCTTCTCGAACGGATATTGTTGTAGAAGGTTTTTTTTCTGACGAAAAAGTAAAATTATGTGTGTAGTTCCTGTTCTCATTGATGTCCTTCTTTTGAGTCTCATACACATTCCTCACCAACACATATACACACTCTATCTTATTGCTCAAGGATTGTCCATGATCCAGCTCAATTTGATTATCCGGCATTTTTAAATAGTGTCTTCTATAGTTTTTGAGCAACACATATGTAGAGAGGATTGGAAGAGATGACTCTCATTCATCATCTTAAATGGTTCAAAAGATGGAGAGTCAATATGATTGAGAAGCTAATCATTGAGTCAATGAGAGTGGAAATTTTGATAGATTCGAAAATTATAGCTCTAAATAAAATAAAACTGATTTTTGGCAATTTTTTCCCACAGGCTTTGGTTCATGTGTCCACTGCATATGCAAATTGTGATCGAAATCGAATAGATGAAGTGATATATGAGCAAAAGATTACACCCCAACAATTGATGGATGCAGCAACATGGATGAGCGACGAAATGATTGAGAAACTTTTACCTGATCTGCTCGGTAATCGTCCAAATACTTACACATACACCAAAGCAATGGCTGAAACATTGATCATGGAAAAATGTGGTCAATTGCCGGTGGCCATTGTGCGTCCATCCATAGTGACCGCTGCATGGAAAGATCCATATCCAGGATGGGTCGATAATATTAACAATGTAACGGGAATATTTTTGGCCACATGCAAAGGTGTATTAAGAACAGTGTTCCTCGAATCAACTGCAGTGTTGGACATTGTTCCAGTGGATATTGTGATTAACTTATTGATCGCTGTGGCATGGAATACAGCCACCAAGCAACACAAAGATATACTCATCTACAATTGTACCACCGGTTTGGTGAATCCAATCACCATATCAGACATTCAAAAATGGACATTCCCATTGGCTCTCAAGTATCCATGTTCAGAGCATTTCCGATATCCTGAGCTCACGTTGAGACGAAATCGTTTTATCCACAGTATTTTCATTGCATTAGACCACTATTTACCGGCTTACGTATACGATTGGGTTAATGCTATTACCGGTGGAAAGAGAAGGTAAGGAATGTCAATCCAAAATTTTCCTAAATGCTATTAATCAATCTGGAAATCTGTAAAATTAAAATTGAAATTGAAATTATCCATGGGATCAGATTGAATTATCATGATTTTCTCTTACATTTCAGGATGGTAAGCATCTATGAGAAACTTCATAAAGCCACAGAGCAACTGGTTTTCTTTGCCACACGACAATGGCAATTCAAGAGTATCAATCTTCCAGAACTTCATGATCAACTGCAGGGAGTTGATCAGGAGGTAAGTAAAATTAATCTCATCTTAAATAACTGGATTTTCTGGCTATAAAATTCTTTCAATTACTAGGCTTATCGTCTTTTCGTGTCTTTCATAATTTAATTTGAACTGGTTCATTTTCTTCCCATAGACATTCTGTTTTGATGTCACTAAAATCCATTGGCCTACATACCTTAAAGATTATTACATGGGAATCAGAACTTTCATTCTCAAAGAGGATATCTCAACCATACCATCGGCTAGGAGAAAATTAAGGAGGTATGAGGAGCAAATTTTGATATAATCTTGAATACAGTTTAATTGAATCTGATACAAATCAACGGGAAGTTGTCGAGTTAGGAGAACGCATAGTTTAATTCTCAAAATCTTTCTCTTAGACTTTTCCTCACCAATAAGCTTGTGGAATTGGTGATCTATCTTGGACTAGCCAATTTGGTGTTGTATAAGACCGATTTATCAACCACTCTATCAACTCTACTTGGTGGTCAAACCAATTCAACAATCGCTATACTAACCAGATCAAAGTGATTCAATCGAATATGTTTCACTATCTCTCTCGTAAATGGCCAAGCTTCAATTCAGAATGGATGAAGCACTAAAGTGACTCGTATTTGAGTTTTTCCGATTGTTTCCTATGAAAACGGTCCGAAATATTTTTGTCTAATTTGATAAGTGTCTATCTTTTATAGTCTTCTCTCTCTCCCTTTCTTTCTTTCTTTCTTTCTCGTTTCTCAAGCCATCATTCATTAACGAAAACGAAAACATTGGTTTTTTCAAATAAAATGAAATAAAATGAGCCCACTTAGGAACACTCATTCATTCTAGTGGCCTCTTGTATGTACATTATTTTTTGGAAAACTAGTCTTGGCCTCTATCCAGGGACAAGATTAAGGGAACATTTATATGTAGATATATTATAGAGATGTGCCATCACGAAACATTCCATTTTACTAGGCCTCAGTTGACCTAACAAGTTACAAGATTAATGTCGGAAAAGTTTTTCTCTCAAATATCAGTCGCCTCTAAATTCTAGAGGAATTCAATTTAGAGAGAACAAGAAAACAAGGTATATATGTAAAGATTGAAAGTTCACGTTCTCTTTGATTTTCTTACCGATAAATTGACCTCAGGACATGATCGAAAGAATCAAAATTTGTTCAAAATGTTTTTGGAAAAACCAGAAAAACGGAAACGGAAAATTGGTTCTCTCTCCCTCTCATTTGATCGGAATGCATCTGGAGGATGGTTCAATTGATGAGATAATAAGATAAATTGAAACGCAAACATTGCATCCCTCCTCCTACTTATCGTCCTTCCGCAGAATTATCACCATGAAAATCCACGTTAGACGAGCATATTCTGACTCGAATTATGTCAATCACTCATGAGTAGGGTAGAAAGAACTTGACCATGGACTTTCTCCTCCTTCACCATTGATGAAACTTTCCACATGTAAACATTGAACACACTTGACGTTGAAATTTTCTTGATGACCTTACGTGGAGATTTCCCGAAAAAGTTGCTGACCTCAGAATATCGAATATCATATTCAGTCCAAACGATATAATAGTTAGGCGTGTTCTGAACTTTCATGATGAATCAAGAGAGGTCGAATATTGATGCGCCGATGCTTCAACATGAGCGAGAGAGAAGCTGCAATCAGCATGCTTCCGAGTTCATGATACTCATAACATCAACAACAGTGGCAATAGCATTATGATACAAAACATTTCATCGTGAAAATTTCAGTGATTTTTGTAAATATCGATGTGTAATTTAGTGAAATTAAAGTATTATTAATTTGTTAGTTAATCTCTTTTGGCTAGTTGTAAATATTGATCTGCAAAAATACTCAAGAGTTGATCAAAAAGTCAGATCATTCTAGTTTGTTGACATCTCAACGTTTGTGTTTTTCCATTATCTGTAGACATCCATTTCATTGATTAAGGTGAATACTTTTGAAGAAAGATTAACAGACTCGTGATTCTTGAGAGATGCTTTAATGAAAGATCAATCGGATTCGGTTAGTGATGTCTTCCTTGATTGGAGATAGATTGGACAGTATCAATATTGATACTTGTCATGTAATAAAACATAGAAATCCAAGTTGTTGAGAGAATCGAGAGAGAAGCCAAAAGAGTTGATTTGCCTTGATTTCCGTTGAAACCGGCAGATTATACATTTTTTCAGATTATGATGATCAATGCTTTTTCACTCTCTTTCTCTTTCCATCCCATGACAATATAATATCATAGTTCAATTTGAATCTCTCAATTTTTCCTTGTCTTATTGTTTTAATGTTTCCATTTAATAACAATAATAATAATTCTGAAGATCTTTTGTTCAAATTTAATACCAGTTAACATTTTCCTTATCTTCTCAAATTTTTTTGCATAATACAGATTATAATCATCATCTACATTACTGCCGTGGAACAAACATTATGAACAAAAATCAACGATAACATTTGCCTTCTTGTGGAAAGGTTAACGGATGTGGATAGACCTTCGCTCATTTTATACAAAATTTCAAATCGTTCAACGAATCAAAAATATTTAAACGAGAATTCAATTCAGCTGTTGACATTTTCGACTTTCACTTTCTCTCTTCTTCTCCTCTGATCAAGCTCATCGAAATATATTGAGTGAGAGAGATAGAAAGAGAGAGAAAAAGAAAGAAAGAAAGAGAAGCCTGCAAAGATCTAACAAGATTTATTCTTCTCACTCATTTGAATCATTCTTGTGAAACTAATCAAACATACACTCACACAAGAAGACTGTCCCGCCACTGATACATGTAAACCTGTTCCACGGACAGATCGTAATATCTTTATGATCAAGTTATAGTGTTGAGAGATTTTCTTCACCAATCTTTCCTCATAGTTTATTTTGCAATTTATCATTCTCAAATTATCAAATTGTTCCAACTTAACTGCTCGGTAGAAGCATTTATTGTATAAATCAAGTTGAATCTTCGTTAAACTGTGATCATGTCCACACACGGTGATCCTCCGAGATATAAAAGTATTGATATAGACATGATATGTTCGCATCTTCAACAATACAATGCGGACATTAATTTCCTCAGTTTGTCTCGTTATTTAGATGCTTACAGAGAACTCAACAGGTAATTACCCTGATTATTTTACTACCACCACTGTTATCACTTTGATCCTGTGTTTCGATTCTTTTTCTGTCTCTAACTGTTTTTCGTTTCTACTTCTCTCAAGATTCTTGGAAATATTTGGAAAAGTTTTCTATTTCGTAACTAAGGACATTGAAAGCAAAATAAATATACTCCAAAAATATATTGATGAAGATTCAACTGGTGCTAGATATTTGACCGTTCAATCTATGATAGAATATGAACGAGAAGAGAATCTCCTGAGGAAAGATGATCGACCATCAGGTAAGATTATGCTGACGTTTCATCCATGCAACTGCCATGTAGCAAGGCATCCTATGACAATCATACACACCAGACACTCATTTGTTGTGTCTACTTTTCGGTTTTAGGTGCGCGAACCTTATTACGTTTGCATCGAGCTCTGGAATTTATTTCACTGTTCGCCAATGAAATAACTCGACTAAATGAGCATGATGCTACCGGTCCTGCTGCTCGTCGAAGTTATCAGAAAACTCTTGCCAAGTATCATCCTTGGATCATAAGGAGCACAGCCAGTGCTGCAATGTGTGCTCTACCTTCGAAAATAGACATGGCCGTTCGAGCATTGGGAAAGCCAAAAGAGGAATGTGATCCAGAAGTGATTACTCAAAAGATGGCCAAACTATCTGAGTTATCAGAGACATCGTTTCAAATTACCGAAAAATTGTATGAAGATAATAAGCTTCTCGATTTGCCATAGAACAGAAATGCAACTATACAGTATCACTCATGCTCTTCTATTTTTCTGCCTCAATATCGTTTGGAATTTCATAGTTTAATCCATGTCAAGCATGACTATTAAGTTTGTCGGTTTATGTGATGATAAATGATAGATTCACTTATATTAGCTCCAAAGCTTGTTAAACCATTCCGATTGGAGACTAATTAAAAAAATTTTGCTCACATCTCAAGAAACTCTAACCTAGAAGTTGAACCATTTTTTTGCTTCCTCCTTACTGATTCCTCGTACCTTTGGATCTTTATGACTCAAAGATTTGTCATTCTTTAATTTATCAGATTTTGTCCGTGATTTTCGACCATTCTTAATCTTATCAGGTTCAGTAGAATCATCAGATTCTAAGGTTTTTAAAGATTTTGGATTCCCAACACTTGGTATCTTTGGTTTACCAGGCTTAACAGGCTTGTCAGGTTGTAATTCGACAATATTTGGCTTGTTAGGCTTGTGTGGATTGTTTGGCGAACCTTTTGCCATACAAATTTCACGTTCATGTCTTATGAGGTTACCTTTTTTGGCGAAAGCTTTTCCACAATATCTACAAACTAGCTCTTTGCCTGGCTCATATTTATAATCAAGTGATTCTTCTCTACCTCTATTGATATATCCATTTAAAAGTCCAAGCCTTCGCAGTCTTGTATGCTCTTGATCACTGATACCAGGATCTTGTGCTTCAAAAAAAATTTCAATTGCTAACATATACTTTTTCTTCGCTATTCTGTATATCCACTCTTGACCACCGATTCTTTCTACACGATACCATCGACCATCTATACCTCGAGCCAAATTTAAGTTGAGAGTCCGAAGAGCACTAGTACTTTGGGTCCCTCTTCGTGTTCTATTAGTGGTCTGAAAGAAGACGAAAAAAATTGTATGCATTTCCTGGTAGGAACAGAATTGTTTCTCCCATCATCATTCTTCTCGATTGCTCGAAGTTTCATCTATTTTCATCGAAAATTTATTCTCAATCTAATTTAATTTTATTTCATTATACTCACTTTTCCGGTTCCTCTATTGGTCGTCATCAACTCACCAGCCGATGGTATGGACCAAAATTGATATGATCAATTGATTCCAGCTGATTTGTGCCAAGAAAAAAAGAGCCACATCGATCAGCAATTAAATTTTTCTTCTTTCGTATCCCCACCCGTTACATGTCAATTGAATCAATTCATTTAATTCATTCAAATTAACAATTTAAATTTTAAAAGTCTTTTTTAGCGCTTCCCCATCAATATCGATACAGTCTCTGTGAATATCGGATATGAACATGAGAGCGGCTTGAAATATTTTTCCACCTTTTTTCGTGGATCATCAAGCTTAATTGTGAATATTAATTAGTGTTTTGATTTTCATCAAACTGATCACTGATCAATCAGGACATTGTGTGTTGCATAATTTGTGCCGGTAAGTTGAAAATGTTTTGGTACAATTTAAGTATCTGTTGTAACTAATGATTCTCATTGTCTCTCTCTGTGTCTGTCTTCTCAAAGGTGTTCACTTTGTCTCTCTCTTACCTTTAAAGTATGGCTCAAGACTTTTATTTTCGCTATTATGTTGGCCACAAAGGAAAGTTTGGCCATGAATTTATTGAATTCGAATTTCGACCTGATGGTAAATTACGATATGCAAACAATTCTAATTACAAGAATGACACCATGATCCGTAAGGAGATGTATGTAAGTAAAGCGGTGATCGGCGAATTGACACGAATCATCGAAGATTCGGAAATAATGCAAGAAGACGATGCATTGTGGCCACAACCTGATCGTGTTGGTAGACAAGAGTTGGAGATTGTGATGAATGATGAGCATATATCATTTACCACTTCCAAAATTGGATCTCTAGTGGATGTAAATAACAGTAAAGACCCCGAAGGATTAAGAACTTTCTATTATCTAGTACAAGATATCAAATGCTTTGTCTTTTCATTGATTTCTCTTCACTTCAAGATAAAGCCTATCTAAGCGATTTTGTCTTTCTCTCTCTCTCTCTCTATCTTTTTTCTATCTTCCTCACATTTTTTTTCTGTCCCCGTATCATTTGAAAATTGTAATTCTCATCAACCCATTCATTTCATGTTTATCTCGTTTTGAGACCAAAATGTCCAGCATCTATTGACTGGTTCCAAGTAAGGTGAATCCCCTTCCCGAATGAAGTTCAAATAAAACCTCTAATTTTCAGAGCATTTCGAAAATTATCCAATTGTTAACCCTATCATTCCTCAAATGAAGGTGATCATTAAGGAATACAATTGTCGACAGTGAGAGGAAGAGGGATTTTCCTAGCACTGGATTACTTAATCGATGAGAATATTACATGCTTAGTGGGCGGAAGTTTTAATCTTACTTTCCCGTCAATAATCCAGGTAAAAAGGAGAGCAAAAGATGAATAATAATTTTTCTCTCTCTCTCTCTTTCACTCACAACATCCAATAGTGACTCTCTTTTGTCCCAAAAAGCGATACGGAAGTGATAGTTTTTTGATTTAATTATTTTGGCATAATCTCAATTTAAGGCATAATCTCAAATCCGGAAGGATCGATCCAATCTGGCACTCATTCCCGAATATCGTCACGTCCATATCACGTTTTAATGTTGTTGATTTTTCGCTCTCTCTTTTTCTCTCTTTCTCAACTTCATATCTATCCATCTAGTCTATCGATCGAGTTTGTGTATGTGTGTTAAAGAGAGAGAAGTATTTTTTGAAGTTCGATTAGTTTCAAAATTAATGAACATTAGTGAGAGAGAGAGAGAGAGAAAGAGAGAGAGAGAAAGAGAGAGGGAAAAAGAAAATCTCACTCAATAAGTTGATATGAGTGAGGGTCAGTGATTCACTCTGACCAGCCTTGACAATATTACGAAGCCTTTGATCATATCTTAATTTTTTCTTTTTCTTAAATACCCAGTATCTATGAAATTTTTAAGTGTCTGTTGATTTACTTTCGATTTACTTTCGATTAGATATTTGATTACTTTTTTTTGCCTATTTAAAAGTAACGGATCCCTTCATCCAGATGCCAGTGAACATCATCAAGTGTTGAGCAACTTTTCTCACTTTCTTTCTCAAGTTCGTCAAAGTGTGTATGTGCGTGTGTGTGTGTAAAATCATCCAACAATTTCAAGTATTCCAATTAATTTTCCAATCATGGTACGTAAAAAACTTGCCGAAACAGTGCAAGCCATTGAGGCAACTATCGAAGTCCTCAGTACACTTGCTCTGGACGTTTGTGAAAGTGTTGAATTAAGCCTTCAGCGATCATCAGTCTCCGAGATGGCCACAAGGTTGACAGCAATTATCGATCGCTTACCAGAGCCACTTCAGAACGAAATATATCGAATTATTGGAAGCTGATTGTGGACACCACATAATGGTTCCATGACCATTCCATATCTCAAATGGAATGCCGGCATCCTGCGGTGCCAATTGAGAATTCTGATAGGCCAGGATGCTCATCATCCAAGGAATCAGAATTTTCCGCCACCTTCATGGCGATTGGCTGATATCTGGGCTCATGGCTTGTTTGTTATCACCCGGTTTGCGATATTAACGCGTGATTCGTTCGTCTATGTGTGTAGATGTTTCCTGATTACTTGTGGATGTGATTTAATTATCTGTGATATAATTTATAATTAAAGTGAATAATCATGAGTGAAACCAGTCAAATAATCAATCCATGGATGGTGGAAAATAAATCTGGCTGCGGTATAGATTATCAACACCTGATAGGTAAGAGATTTTTCTTTTTACGATCACTTTCTTATTTGAATGTTGATTAATTTTCCTCTTTTTTTCCTCCTTCATGATAGAAAAATTTGATTGCTCTCCTATTACCAAAGAATTGATTGAACGCTTAGCGAAGAGGACCTCAAATGGACACATTCATCATCTTCTGAAGAGAGGTTTAATATTTGCTCATCAAAATTTGGATACCATTCTGGATCTAATCGAAAACAATAAACCATTCTTCATCTACTATGTTCGTCGACCATCAACTCCTTCTGTCCACCTTGGTCATCTTTCGACACTTCTGTTCATCAAATGGCTTCAAGATGAATTCAATGTCCCGGTTGTGATTCACATCACTGGAAAAGAAGTTTTCTACAAAAATGATTTACCAACGGACAAAGTTGAAAAAATGGCTCTCGAAAATGCCAAAGAAATTGCTGCAATTGGATTTGATGTGAAAAAAACATTCATCTATTCAGAACGAGATTTCTTAAGGTATTTTGATGTCTTTTAATTAATCTAACCATACTAGTTGATTTCTGTATCCAACTTTTCTCTAACTTTTTGTCATTCTTTTTTTGTGAAGAAAATGTCCAGCTTTCTTGAGAAACGTCACTTTAGCAGCCAGACATCTCAACTTCGCATCACTAACTTCTGAGTTGGCATTCGATGGTTCAGAACCAATTGGCATGGCAAACTATCCCACTATTCGAGCAGCTGCTGTGATGAGTTCCAGTTATCCGTTCATGTTCAATGCTCGAGATGACATTCCATGCTTAATGGTGACTGCAATAGATCAAGAACCATATTTACGAATGATTCGTGGTGTTTCGAAAAGCGTAAACTTTCCAAGACCATGTACAATCTTTCCTCAGTTCCTACCAGCCTTACAGGGCATCTTTACCAAAGCAAATTCAACAGAGCCCAAAGATGTACCACCAAGTTGCGTTAATTCACTTGATTCTGCTGCTCAAATAAAGAACAAGATCAACAAGTATGCCTTCTCTGGTGGCGGTGCATCAGTAGAGGAGCATAAAGAAAAAGGAGGTAATTGTGAAGTGGATATCGCTTATCAATATTTACGATTCTTTTTGGAGGATAATGATAAATTAGAGGAAACTCGTAAAACATACTCTAATGGTACCCTTTTGACTGGATATCTGAAAAAAGAGGCAATCGAAATTGTCCAAAAAGTAGTAGCTGCCCACCAGGAGCGTCGAAAAACAATCACAAATGAATTATTGCAAGAGTTCATGACTCCAAGACAATTTGATATCATACCTTCGTCCTAAATTTTTCCGATTATGTTTATTCAATTGAATGATAAACAGGTGTTATTACTCTCTTCCTTTCGATACTCTCCACTTGAAGTCAATTTTTTATGTTCACCAATTGGCCTTCCAATACAAAATAAATTTCAAATCTTTGCCTATAAATATTCTCTCACATCAAACAAACTAATTTTTCTCTACTCAATTCTATTTATTAATTATCTTCTTTTTTGTCTAAAAACGAACGAAACAAAAAACTTGCCTTTTCCATTCCATGAATCATTTATTTTTTTCTCTCTCTCTCTCAATTTTCCAGCCTTCAATCTTCTTTCCCACATGATTATGATTGTGACGATTCCCTCTTCATATTCTCTCAACTACTCCCATACACTGATTATATTCTCATGGTCATTGGCTCATTGGTTCATTGGTATTACCTTGTGATTACAGAGAAAAATATACACACATTCACCCACACTTACATAGGAAAGTCCGATCAAAAAGTAATATCATCAGAACAGTAGTTGGAATAATGTTTAGTGAGAGCGAAAAAGTATCATTTTTTTACGCTTTTAATGCTTCAACTGATCATGTCTGAAAAATTTTCAATCTTTCGATGAGAGAAGACTTTTTCATGTATTGCACTTTGGATTGTTAATGTTAATTCTTTTGTGATGTTAGTTTAATGAACGACTATTCTCCGCTTTAAAGGTCAACTATTGCTCATATTTACATATTTGTTTGTACAACACATATTTGTGGTGAAGAAAATACTTTTGTTGAGGTAAGATTGATGATGGAAGATGATGTGTGTGTGGATCAAGAATGTGATCAATTGTTGTTGACGTTGCCCTGATTCTAGATCATTCTAATTTTGATCTGATTTTCAGTGTTTAACCCGATCTTTTTCTCATCTATTTCAGGAAACTGCCTTGTTGTGATCAATTGCTGGCCGTTTGAATAGACATCATATTGAATTGTGTGCTTTAAACATAAACATAAACACCAAATAATCAAGTGAATCATGTCCGCAATACATCGAGATGAGGTGGATGATTATACATTCTTGAATCATCCTCAACAAGGATCATCTGGTTATTTGTTAGGAGGTTCTTCTGATCCAGCATCTGATCGATCATGGTCAGAACGTAAACAACAATTGTTAGAAGAACGAAGACGAATTGAAGATAGGACACTTGAATCATCCAAAGCATCTCTCAGTGCACTTTATCAAGCTGAAGCCTCTGGTATGGACACAGCTGCTGCTTTAATTCATCAGCGTGAACAACTTGAGAATACTGAAAAAAATTTGGATACAATTAACAGTATGATGCGACAAAGCCAGAAACATTTAACTGCCATGAAAAGTATTTTCGGTGGTCTAAAGTCCATGTTCTCAAAAAATAATGATCCCAATGTGAAAGCACTTCCTGCACCAGCTCCTGAATATCGATCTAGATCCAGTTTAGCGTCAAATTTAGAATCATTACGCTCACAATCTGTCCAGAAGAGTGCTGATAATCATCCTGCATTAGCAAGTCGAGGATTAGATTCATCAGGTAAGTTGATATTGTACCAATGATTAACGATCATTTCTGTCACTTGCGAAATCGATCATGTTAGCTATGTTTCTCTGATGATAAGCTATGATTCTAGTTTTGCGTCATAATCAGCGTATTTTTCTCATTTCCTTTGTTAATTTTGCTTCCTTCAGGTTTCCGATTTGATGATGATGACGTTACTGCTGGCAAAGATTCCAATGGTTATGATCAAAGGTCGAAAATCATTGATCAACAATTAGATCACAATTTAGAAGAGATTGGATCAGGTCTCAGCCGTTTGAAGCATTTAGCATTAGGCCTATCAGAGGAGATCGATGAACACAATGAGATTCTTCCACGGATACAAGCCAAAGCTGAAAGGGCTGATAACACTTTACACTATCAGAATAGGCAAATTAATCAGCAATTGAGAAAGTGATGAATTCCTTTGATTCCTTTATAAATTGATATTGTAAAAAATTGTTTAAAATAGTTTCTATGAAAAATTTTCATTTATAATTTCAACTCTATTGGGCTGGAATGAAAAAGATTTAGTTGCGATGAAAATTGAAAATACCACCACTACCAGTGGAAAGTGAGCTGCTGTCATTATTCATCTCTCTGATGACAGAAAAACGACCCAACATGCCTTGAACTCAACCAGAGTTCAACAGTGTGCATTCGTGATTCTCTGTAAAGTAAAAGTATCACATCATTTATTTCTTGGGCTGATTTCATTTCGGTACATCTAACTCTATAGCTAGTACAACTAAGGCAGAAGCTCTACGGTGGGAAAATTTAAGCTATCTATAATTTCTCATTTTTGATTGCATCTCTCAGAACTTTTCCCAATCTCTTTAATTGATATTCATAGAGATAGTGAGAATTCTAGAGATTATGGCTAGAGCTTTCCTGTTGTGAATATTGATTGAAATTCTAGATGGTTCTAAAATTCCTATGATTTCCAATAATGATTCCATGGAGATTCTTCATGGTTTATTCCTTCATGAAGAACTTCCATCACTTCTTGAAGCTGTTGCAGAATCAATGAATTTTATTTATTCTATAATTCTCCATTTTTCAGAAGTTTTCAGGATGTCGACCAAAATCTTTTCACACTACTCAATATGCTCTGACAATATCTTCTGAAGTGCTAATAATTTCATAACCAAGTTCAATCATTTCTCCATTCTGCACTTCTTGATGAAATCTATATCTATGTAAGGGGTGGTCTTTGTGTAAATACCAGGCAATTTCTCATTGTTTGGACACTAACAAAAGTCTCCAACCCTACGAAAATTGACTTTAGGAATATTTTTGCATTTATCAGAACACAAAATGAAGAATTATATACAAAAAAGCGGGAAAAGAAGCAACTTTCTAACCAAAAAATGGAACCAAACTTGTTCTAACTAATTTTTCTTAGCAGTGCAGTTAGCTAAATCCGGCAGTCTTCAGCCTCATGAGTTAGCAAAATTTTATCAACTTAGAAGCGATTTTTTCAGTTTTCAGATTCGAGTTTTCAAAAAACTTTGAATCATTTAAAGATGTGATTACCTCGAGCATGGTCCAGTTCAGCCTCGCGAGAGCGTGCATGATATGAATCAGAGGATGCTCTGGTCAGTTATTCATCCAATTTTGTTGAAGTTTCTTCCAACCAGTAACCGTTAGCTTTTGTCCTTCATATGTCTCACCATCAAAGTTAGGTAAACAAATTGGAGAAGTTTTTTGAGAGAATTTCTAAAACTTATAAAGCTGTATCATATCCTTCAATGTATACCAAACTTTCCACTTATTTTAGGCAACGATTGCTTCAGTATCAAATCTGATAACTTTCGATTCTGAACCAAACACAATGTCTTTTGCTCAAAAACGCCAAAATGGAATTGTGAACTAAGTTTCAATCAAAATGTTCATTAGTGCAAATGGTGCAAAAAATATATGAGATTGTTTTCGAAGCTTCTCTCCAGCTTCATTAACGATCGCCAATGTGAGGAATCGTCAAGCAATGGAATAAGTTTATCAGCTCAATTTTTTTATCTAAGTTGACCAATTTAAGGGACCATTCGAAATACAGATGCAATTTCTAACATCGTTTGGAAAGTTTTATTCACTCATAAGTTCTTGAGTCTCAAATAAGCGCGCTCTCATATAACTCCACCTTCAAATTGAAACACATGGATAAGCTTTCCAGATTCTGGATTCCAGTCCAAAATCTGGAAATCAGATCAAAAAGTTAGTGAGTAGTGATTTTACACCTCTGTGCTCATGATAAAGTATCTCTCTCTATCAATTGCTTAATTGAAAAATTTCTCTATTTTGCTTGGTAATTAGAAGTCAATTTTGAATTGATTTTTTTCAATAAGTGAAAAATTACAGTTGTTAAAATGAGTAGTTTCAAAATCCGACCTGCTACGGCAGATGATTGTGTCCATATTTTGGATTTTGTGAAGAAACTTGCTGAATATGAAAAAATGGCCGATAAAGTGCACCTTGATTTGGAAACTTTCAAAGATGATGGTTTCGGAAAAAATCATGCTCCTCGCTTCCATTGTTTGGTGGCTGAAAATTGTGACGACAAATCAATAATGGGCTATTCCCTATACTTTTATTCATACTCAACGTTTGATGGTAAGAGAGACAAAAATTAATGACAAAAAATTGACGTATTTTTTCCTGATTCAGGTAAAAGTATTTACATGGAAGATATCTTTGTAGATCCTAATCATCGAAAGAAAGGTGTTGCAAAGGCTCTTCTCAGCCATCTTTGCAAGTTTGCCACCGAAAATGGATTTAAAAGAATAGATTTTGCTATTCTCAAGTGGAATGAACTTTCGATCAACTTTCACAAATCTTTTGGTGCTGTGAATATCTCCCAGGCTGAAGATTGGGAAGTATATCGCTTGAATGCTCAAGCTATCGAGAAAGGTGCTGAGAAAGCTTCAAGCTGATGATTAAAACTTTCAAAATGTTGAATGGAAGTCTATCATTTCATTGAATTGGTTTCTTTTCTCCTTTCTCACAGTAGCATTCATAAAATGGTAGAATTCTCACTACACCAAGCTCATCGAATCACTCGTGAAAGTTGAGCAAGGATTAGTTTAGACTGACTGAAACTTCGTTGATACTCGTAAGAGCTAGGCTGTTATCATAATTCTCATAGAACGGTCTTGAACGGGGGAATATCCAAATCACCCAAGAATTCTCTATTGCTTCCTACCAATCGTCGAAGATACATTGTTCAAAAAAGATACCTAACTCTCTCTCCAAAACAAACTACTATCGATCTGGTTTGATAATACCTGTTTCACGAAATGGTGAGAAATCGATTGTCTGGGAGGAAAAATTTCTTCATGTTCGAATGCTTGAAGAATCTTCGCAACTGGATATTCAGGACACTCTCTGATTCACTTATTATTCTAAGGAAAAGATCGAAAAATTGAACAGCTTGAAATTCTCCAAGTGAGACTCGAGATCTTTTCTTATAGCTAGGGGGTGAACCGAAATCACACGTTTTATGATCTCGCTATCATCAGATTCTTTCGGCTTGGTCCTTACAGGGCCGAGGAAGTTATTCACTCTATTATCTTTATCTGGGAACCATGATCGGAATGCAAAGGCCTCGAGGACCAGAAAAGGGCTGAATAGTGATAGGTAGCGCTTGAAGATCTTTTCCTCAGCTTGATCAATCACATGTGTGATATTCAGGAAGAACCATTCCATTGTTGATGTCTTTAAATAAGGCAAAACTGGTTTCACAAATGCTGGACGGAAAAATTGCTGGGTTGTATCCCTGTTGTCCATTCTTGACCCTTGGCTATCATGGGGAAGAATCGAACCACTTGAAACTATTCTCTTGGACTGAGAGAAAAAAAGTTGATTGAGAGATTGGAGAATTCCAAGAAAAGAAGAGCAGGATTTGTAGGAAAATACTCACGCTTGACTGATGTTTGAATTCTTTCCTTTTGCAGTGTGGATATCCAATTCCGAATTGAATTCCGGAGCTATCATTCATCAGAGTAGCTTTCAACCTGGATATAGTGAATGAAGAATTGGAGGAGAAGGAGTAATTTTAGCTTGGCTATGACTTGAGATAAGAATATCAGATCAATTCAATAGCCTCGATTTCTAAATAGAGGCAATTCAGTGAGTCCATCTTTTCCACTCAACTTTTACATGGTACTTACTTATGGAGAGGCTGACGAATATAAGCAGTACTGGTAACCGACCAACCAAATTCCTCGTAAACCTTACTTAAGAACTTGATATTACTTCTTAGAAGATGATAGAGCTGTATCGGAAGTGGATTGGCGGTGAAAAATCATTGAATGATTTCTAAATCAGTTTCGATTTGGTATGACATCTAAAATTGATGCACATCAATATCTTAAGAAAGGTAAAGACATCATGTTGAGTATTAAAGAAGATATCCTACCTTCACCACTTTAACATCATGGATAATGGGTTCGCCCCTCAAACGCCTCTCATTTTGAGCTCTTCTTTCTCTCCTCAACATCCTCCTGATCCTCTCCAGATGCGGAGATTGGAAGAAAACGGTTGAAATCTCAACAGGTAAATCTTTTCTCCTGGAAGAACGGTTGAGACGTAAAACAGTTACCTTGGTCATTTGAATGTGAGAGGAAGAAATGATTGAAAAATCGAGAAAGTTTAAACTTGATTATTGGATAGGAGGAGAAAAGATTACTCAAACTTCACAAGAGTTAGAAGCGAATTTAATTCTTTATAGCGGAGAAAAGCTGACGCAATTGATTATGGAATGCAATTAGATATGAACAAGCATCAACAAATGAATAAATTCTTCAGCACGTGTGCCGCTCTCACAAAAAGCTTCTGTGAGTCTATTTTGATCCACACTAGATGGATCTACTCATTACTTCGGAATATTTCGCGCTGAAATAGTTGGTGGCATTACATGATGAATTTCTTCATAGAAGATTCTGATCAAGAATTTCTGACTCCAATCAATCCACTCAACCCGAATGGACTCCATTCGATGTTGTGATCCTAGTGATGAATCTGTGCTATGATCATTTATAAATCATATTCTCATCGTGCAGTTTTTCGGATACTACTCCATGGTAAGATTCAAACTATTATAATTTTTCCTCCCACTTGCTGAACCATTGATTCTTTGTTCCTGTTCTCTGAGTAGTAAATTTGACAAGCCCTCACCATCAACTAACAAACGCCATCGTCAATCCATAACTACTCAACTCATCGCGCATTTAAAAATGTCGAAGCATTCGAAAGATAGGTATCTCAAGAAGCATGTCCTCCCTTCGAAAAAGGTATGTGTTCCCCATTGAGACCCTTCATGTGTAGCACTCCAATTCTGTCATCAGATATGAATCTATATATGATGAAGTTTTTTGAATATTACCGTATTTTCTATTGGTTTCGATCATCTCTTATCCTTTCAAGGTAAACAAAAGAGGGAATCCTGGAGTGACCTTCGATTTTTTCTCCAACAATTTCATCAGAAATAAGCAAGCTCTCAAAGCCGTCCTTGATCAAATAATGTCAAACTATTTTGATTTGAAGGATATTGAATATGAGCATGTAGATAACTCTCTCCCAAACAGCCATCATGGGAGAAGACACAGAACTATGACAAGTCTTTTCGTTTTGAACTCCCCACACGCTGAAGACTCCAGAATGGCAGATTGTCTCAAACCAAAGTTGTGCTTAGAACTTCAAAACAGTTTCACTTTGACCGATTGGCATCGCCTTGAAATAAACTATGTTTTCTCATCGTTGAGACATTCATGAATCTATATCATGAATTCAAGGACTTGAAGCGTGCGATTGAATATATAGAGGTGCCTTATTTGGTAGTTCTCTATAGGCACACTCCAAGAAGTTTCAATGCATGCAAAATTTGTCCAGACTACCACAAGGTGCTTATCAAGGACTTTGATCATCTCATTCTTTCAAGAGGATCAGTGCGAGATCATGGTGATAAAATACAATCAAGAGTGGCTATGATTAGCCTTGATATGGTCAACAAAACTGAAAAAAGTAGCCATCTAAATGATAGTACATATCATTCTCTTCTCTTTCTCAAAAATCCAGAAGCTTTCAAGAATGAACATGCTCATGACTGCCCACCCGAGTTGGCTCAAGTACTGGAAGATTTTCAAAGTAGTGAGGCTGAAAAAGAATCTCGGGATCCTGATGCAGAACTCAATTCCTGCGATGTGAAGCACCTAATTAAGAAAGGATATATAAAAGGAGTTGTGAATTATCACGCTGATATGTTTGAGAAAGCCTTATCTGATGGAGAAATCAAGGAGTTTTTCGAGAAAGAAAATTCATATTCTCTCAATTTGCTTGGAGTTATTCACTACTTTCTGAACATTGATAGATCTGGAACGTCTCTAACTCAAGTATTGGAGGAGGTGGAAAAATTGTATCCTTCTTTGGAATCAGAAAAGATAGAAAAATGTATACGCTTCTTGAAGGAACTCTAATTCCCCATCGCTTAGATTTTTCTACCACTTGTGATAACTTGTGATAAGATTCATAAAATGGTCAATTGTGCTTCTGTCAGCTTTCGAAACTCGACAGAAAACTCTATTTGATCCTCATCTACTACTTTTGAAATCGAAAATCCGGGAGCTGTCAGAGTCAACAGGATGATATGATATTTTTCACCTGAATGCACTGATATTCCATAAATCAGGTATGGTTCCTTACGATAAAGGCAGCAGGGATCAATGATTGAGCTGAGAGCTTGACGAGAGTTGAGAACATTAGAATTAGACAACAAAGGGAGGACAGAACTAATTCAATTGCTCCTAGCATCAAATGTGATTTGATCCTTTGTGGATCATATCCTCAATTGCGAGAGCTTTCCAGTTCTATCGTTGTTGTCTCATAAGTACGCGATGAATCCAAAGGTTAACATTGGACTTTGATGGATGTCAAGATTTCATAGTCTCTTGTGTTTTTCTGACTCTGTGCTTACCAAAGGCATTCATTTTCAACACCAATGATACCGAGATTCTCTGGGAATTGATCTAATCCAGTGCCCCCCATGACCCACCTTAGCAATACCATAAGGTAAGAGCCAATTTATTCTAAAATTAGATTCAAGCACTATGAGGTGCGGATATTAGTCAATGAAACTCTAAAAAATTTCAATGTTGTTAGTATCAAGGGACAATTTATGGTGATTTAGGATGTTTCGATCATATTAAAGAGAAATATAATTATGATAAAAATGATCATGGATGATTTCAAGGAGAAAATCAATTTATACAAAATCTGTATCCCACAAAAAAAATGTTTGTATCCTTTCGACATGCTCATGATGGCTTTCCATGTCAAAAATATGCAAAATTCGAGCAACGACTCTGAGCAAGAAGTTAATAAATATTAAGTTATCAAGTTGATAGTTTCATACGGGATAGATATGGAGCTGAATCGATGTAACATATTCGACTACACCAGAACTCTTATTGGAAGAATCTAACCAACTCCATATGATTAAATTTCAGGTCAAATTCAATGACTAGATTTCATGATATTGATGGAAGAATATCCTCCTGAATAGAAGAACGTAAACTCACCTTAATTAGCCTCGAGAAGTGTTACCGTGTCTGTTGGAAGGTGTTCTATACATTCATGTGAATACTCTATAGGGAAACTTGCGAAATATTAATGATGTTCTGTTATTCTTAATCGCTGAATCTGAGAAAGATGACAAGTATTTTAGGAAGAATTATTCTTTTGGAAACTTAATTCCATAAAAATTAGGCAAAATTTTCGAATGAACCGATTTGTTTTAACTTTTAACTGTTCATTTTAAAATCGGCTTCTCTTCTCAGCCAAAATCTCTTCAAATTTCTTTTGGACTACATCCTCTTTAGTGCTGATCATTTCATATTGGAGCTTTTCACCATTCTCAACCTTCTTGATGAAATCCATGTATGGTTGAATCTTTGTGTATATACCTGGTCTCTTCTCTTTGTTGGGACACTCAGGTCCTCAAGACACTAAACCAACCAGGTAGTAACGACCGTTATCAGGATTCTTCCACATCAGAGGACCACCACCATCTCCTCCACAGGCGTCTGCCATATTATCAGTGCTCATGGCGCACACCTTTGAGATGTAAAAAGATATGATGATTTTAACGACATAATGAGGTGATCATAGATCAATTCACTTCTACAATGTCGATCAGCAGTCTCTTTGGATCGATCAATCGAAATTTTCGAGTTGTAGTTCAGTTTTGGCTAATACTTTCATCCACATATCGTATCTTATCTCCGGAAGAAAATATTCACTTACCTCTCGGTTTTCATTGAACACTCTCGGAACATTCCTTTCACCAACAAGTGTTGCCTGAATATCGCTACACTTTTTACCTAAGAGAGAGATAGTTCAATTATCCTCCTATTGGATGTACTATTATAACATTCCATTACCGGGAATATGGTGTACATCAGCTTCATGAGCATGATTCGGTAGAAATAGGGCCTTAGTTAGCTTGACGAACCAAAATTTTGTTGAAGTTTGTCCCCAACCGGCAACAGTAAGCTTTCTTCCTTCATATGGTTCACCATCAAAGGTGGGCAAACAAATTGGAGCAGTTTTTCGAGAAAATTTGACAGGATTTCTCAGAACTAACAAAGCTATATCATAGCCTAGTAAATTTTCATGATAAAAAATTCCCGACATAATTTTTTCCACGGATTGAGGCATGGATTCACGACCTTCTTCGTTTGTAGATATCAAACCAAGATGAACTTTGACCGATTCTATTTCGACTTGAGCCATTATTATTGTACCATGTTCAGTCTCTGTCCTTTTGTAGACACAGTCTGCGGTCGTCAGTACAAGCTTTTCTGATATTAGAACAGCTCCACATATAACCTTACCCTCAGGTTTTTCGATGCTAATTTTGGAGAAGTTGAGAGAGCTTTGAGAATACTTTATCTAGAAAGTTTATCGAAAATTAATACCTCAGACGGGCTAGCCATGGATATTTTCTGTTCTCAACTTTTTGGCCTTCAAATATTCGACTCACAGAGTTGGCGATACCACACTCTGAATTTTTGAGAATTGAATGACAGGAAGACAGATAAATAAGATTGAAACAGCATCAAACAACATTAAATTTTTCAAGATGATGGCCTTTCAATGATGAAAAATTTTCACTTACTTTCTTCATCAAAAGTAGAGACAAACGTGAACAAGAAAAGTGTGAAAAGGAATATTGAGAACGTAATTTTCAACATCTTTACTGTTTCCTTATCAAAATTAAAATAATACTCCCCCCGCTTCTCGATGAAGTTATATTCATTGGCTAGTTGGCCAAATGGGTACGTTAGCACTCATTCAACCCATGTATGCTGACGATTTTACCGAAGCTTCTAGACACCTTGCGAAATATGTCAATCTTCTTATTGATCTTAATTTTCAATGATAACTCAATTTGGTGCTTACAAACTTACAAATGCAAAGATAAAGTGTCAAATAAAATTACTTTTCAAACCATTCTGATAACACTATCTATTCCAGCTATATTTGTGTTTCAAATTCATCTATTGATATTTCCTGGGTTGTCGTTAGGACCAATTTCTGTTTAGATTTTTTAAGCAATGAGTTCATAGCCAGTTCTCCACATGATGGAAGGAAACTTATAATTTATTAATGAGAAGCTCCTTATCATTCGTTGGAAATATTCATTTTTGAAGTTCAGAACATTTTGTCTGTACTTGGGCTTTCTTGAAAGTCTAATCGTACCACCCATTCGTTTACTTTTCCTAACCGTAAATTAGATCATTCGATTCACCTGAAATATTCCATCTCGTTAGACAAAATCAAGGCCCACGATTCCGGTGTATCAAGTTTTTTAATGCACACACTATTCCTACTTGTTGGTCCTGATGACCACAAATCTTCATCATAAATTCAAATTTATGAATGGAAATATGCGTAAAAGTTATAATTCATAACGATAAATGCACTGTTATGAGTAATGCGATGGCTCTATTTGCACCAAGCTCCCATGTTTTGTGGAAATAATCGTAGAGAGAAGGAAAAATTAGGCAAGATCGAGTCCCTGAGATGGATTTATTTTTTCTAATGGCTCATTGAGCAAAGTTTACGAGCTTAAGGATAAGAAATATTGAGTTGATTATATCACACGAGATGGAGATGGACCTGGATCGATATGGCATTTTCGGTTACATAGGAACTCTGATCGGAAGGCATCACAGCTCTGATTGGAGGAATCTTATAGATTCAATAAGATCAAATTTTTGTTCTAATGTTTCTCGTCAAAACCAATCACTAGATTTCATGATATCGATGGAAGCCTCTAGAAACGCTACCATCTCTAAACATCAATAATGGAATTCATGAAATATTCACGTTGTTCTGTTATTCTTAATCAAAGTATGTGAGACATGACCAGTATCTTGGGAGAAATTATTTTGAAAACTTTATTCCCTAAAGGTTAGGCAAAATTTTCGAATGAAATGAATTCCATGCAACTTTCGATTCTTCATTCTGGAATTGGCTTTTCAGAAGCATTCTTAGCTAAAGTGTCCTTTAATATCTTCATAGCCACATCCCTTGAAGTGCTGATCATTTCATATTCGAGTTTTTCACCATTCTCAACCTTCTTAATGAAATCCATGTATGGTTGAATCTTTGTATATACACCTGGTTTCTTCTCTTTGTTCGGACAATCAGGTCCTCTAGCAACTGTACCAACCAGGTAGTAACGACCGTTATCAGGATTTTTCCACATTAGAGGACCACCACTATCTCCACCACAGGCATCTGCCATACTTTTCAAACCGATCGCACATACCTTGAGTCATGTGAAAAGATATGGAATATTCATAAGAATGAGAAAACAGTGGACCTCATAGGACATTCAATGACCAGTTTTTATATACACCATAAGCCATAATAGTTCGTTCTCGATTATTCAGTTGGTTCAATCAGAACTTGAGAGACTTTTCAAAAAAAATTTTCTTGGCCTCCTATGCCTATCAATGATTGATATTGATAAAATTTCTTACTTCTCGATCTTCATTATAATGCCTTGGAGCTTTCTTCTTCCCAAAAATTTTAGCGTGTATGTCAATACACTTTTTACCTAGTGAAGAGATATAACTCGATTCTATAATCAATTCTATTACTAGTTTCACTTAATTACCTGGAATATGGTCCACTTCCGCTTCACGTGCACGATCTGGCATGAAGAATGATTTTGTTAGTTTACCGAACCAAAATTTTGTTGATGCCTCGCCCCAGCCAGCAACAGTAAACTTTTGTCCTTCGTATGGTTCACCATCGAAGGTAGGCAAGCAAATTGGAGCAGTTTTTTTTGAAAATTCAACAGGATTTTTCAGAACTAACAAGGCTGTATCATAACCCTGAATATTATCAGCATAGAAAATTCCAGACATAATCTTCTCAACACTGTGAGCGACAGAATCGTAGGATTCATCGCTAGTGGAAACCAAATCGAGATACACTTTGACAGCTTCTGATTTAACTGGAGTATGAACTAACTCTATTATCGTCGTCTTATTCCCATCTTCCAAAGTGATTTCCTTCTCTACCTCCTTCATATTATGAACACAATGAGCGGCCGTCAAGACAAGTTTGTGTGATATCAAGACACCTCCACACATACTTTCGCCATCCTCCTTTGTTATGCTATCAAGTGAAACGTTGAAAGAAAATCATTGGAATATTCTCAATCGAAAAGAAGTTTCGTTGTGAATTTTTTTTTACCTCAAATGTGCTAGCCATGGATATTTCCTGTGTTTAACTTTTTCACCATCGAACACTCGACTCACAGAGTTGGCTAAACCACAGTCTGAATATTACGTGTATGATAAGATAATGTAAGCAATATGAATATTTTCTGCAATTTTTCTTGACATCCATTCTCTGAGAATAGTTTGCTAGGAATAGAAGGCTACTTACTCTCTTCATCGAAAGCTGAGACAAACGAAAACACGAAAACAAAAAGAAGAAATATCGAAATCTTCAACATCTTTACTTTTTCTTTACCAAAACTGAAATGGTACTTCTCCACCTAGATTATGGGAGTCTATCTACGAAAAGCACACGTTAGCAATCAATCAAACTATAGTCTGCAGACAAATTATGTATGAGTTTCCAGACATCTTGTGAATCATGTGACTCTTCAGCACATATGAGTATATGAGAAGTGTCTGACTCTTTTTCGCATCGAAAATATTCGACATGTTTAAATGTTAAACTTTTTGAGAATATTCCTATCATTCTTGAAACAAAGCTCCCACATTTTTTTGTAATTACCTCGCTGCTATCCACAAATTCCTGATACTCTTTCATTCTCTATTCCCATTGTCTACTCCTCATCAAAATTGCTTCTGGCTCCGATCAAAAATCGATAGATAAAAAAATTTTAGTTGATTTTGGTCAATCATTCTTCATTACAATCATTTCTCCCATTCTATGCTCTATCACCCAATCACTGTTATTATTATTATTATGCACCAAATTAAACTCAATGAATGCTAGTACATAATCATCCAGATTTGAGTTAATTAGAGAGCTCAATGAAAGCCACAAATAAGATTATTTCGAATGTTTAAGTTACATAGAATCTCGATAAAAAAAGTGAATATAATTATTTCGTTAGCAACTCATCCTCTGAATGAAAGTTCCATCATGGAACGATATAAAATAACGGTAAAATGCGCCAACTGATCGCACGATTGTTCTGACCTCTGTCGATTGTTTATCATGTTCATTTTGACTATTATTTTGATCATTTCCCGGGTTCATTTGAAATATATTTTGTATATTGTACACGCGATCATGTTGTGATTTGAGCACACACACATATGTGTGAGAGAGAGAGAAAGTAAATTATTGTCTTATTTAATTGTTTACCAATAGTTACTCGATTTGTAATCATGTCTTCTACATCTTCTGCTTCATCATCATCCTCACTGATTTCTTCTAAGTCTCAATTATCGTGTACATTACCAAATCCAATGAATGCCAATACAATTTCGACCAGATCTGAGAATCAATTAAAATGCTCAATGAATGCCATGAAAGAGACTGTTTTGCGTAATAAAATTACCAAAGGTAAGCCATTGAAGATGATATTTTTCATCTTGTGATCAAAATTTCTTTTCTGATGGTGACTAATTGTTCATTTGTTTCAGATTATGGAGCGTTATCTGATGAAATTTGTCGATTGAAGCGCGAAAATGAGGAGTTAAAGTTTGAGAATAAAGAACTGAAAGAGGAAGTAGATTATCTCAATAATGAGAAGCAAATATTCGAAGAGGATAAAAAGGATGTTACTGATGCTGAAAATAGACTGAGAGAAGTCTCAGGCAAATTGAAAGATCTCGAGTAAGTCATCTCTTTCTCGTATTAAATCTGGATCAAAATTGTTTTGATTTTCATTTTCATATCTTATTGTGTTTGTCATTCAGAATCTCTAAAGAAGCATTAGAAAAGGAATTGAAAGACACAAAAGAACAGCTCAATCAATGTTCCGATAAATATACACTGAATAAAACTTCATGGGAAGAGAATCTCAAGAGAGCAGAAGAAGATATTGTGAGGCTCGATGCTCTGGTAGATGAGATTGTGCTTGCGTTCAATGCAAATCGCGATGTAATCGCTCAATCACCACTATTGACTCAGATTCATGATCGTCTTTTACGCTCATACGCTCAATCACCACCATAAGCCTTACAAAAAAAGCATGAACGATTGGCCAAGCTGGTCTTGTCATGAACAATCAATTAACTTTCAGAGGATTTTTGCCCAGTTAATGATTTTTTTGTTATAATATTTATGACCGAGAATACCAATCTTTTTTGGTTGGTACACTTATGAATTGCTCTCGTAACTTTTGTGCAAAAGTAATGTCAGTTTCTCTAAGATAAACAATAGTTGATGAAATCTTTGCTATTTCATATGCACTCATATTGTTCCCTTTTTTGTCAACTACATCATGAATTTCAACGCATTTCCATGTCAGTCAAAATACTAAATACATAGAGACAATCTGGCAATTAGTGGGGCTTACAGTTAATCAATAAGGAAAATCTTTTTTCAAGCCAGGTAATTCAATATCTAGGTTACGAGCATGATTTACAGTCATAAGCTTATGATGGATCGAAATAGTGTCACTGATTTATCCACTCATTCAATCTCAAGTGGTGAGAAAATTTGATCCTTAAGTTGTACCGGCAATTCGAGGAGAAGAATTGAGCATATTTACACATCGATTGAACTAATTTATGATATCTCATCAGCAATCCAAGCAATATAGTGTTAACAACAGTTAAATATCATTTAATGTATTGCACAGAATGTATCTAATTTATCTATGATTATAATATCGAAGATGTACCACAATATCATTGAAGAGAGCATTGAATCGGTAAAGGATAATCGATTCAGCATCCCTCCCAGATCTTCACCATTATCCTAACGAGAATTTGATTTCGTGATGGCACAACCCATGAAATTGACACCCTCTCGACGAAAAGAATGAATGAAATTGGTCTCCAAAATGTGTGACATCGAGTATCATTGAGCTGGATAGTGTTATTGAAAAGTCCTCGAGAATTTTCATGGAGTCGCCCGAAGGCGTTGAACAGTAAGTTGGGGGAGGTGAGAATCGATGTCCACTTGATGAAGGGGATAAGGATTTCCAGGCTAAGTTATGGTAACTGTTCCATGGAAGCACCAAAAAATTTTTCCAAAATATACGGAGCACTCTTAATCATCCCGATTGTGATTCCAAATAAAATGACATTGCTCATTGCTTCTAAGCGTGGATTGCGTTCAACTCTCGGAATGGGCTGAGATCCTGGTGCAGATCGAAAATCTGATGGTCTAATCATGATGTTGACAAGACTGTCCTAAAGCATAAACACAGTAGAATCAAATTTTGACAATCAAGAATTCAATTCACAAAATGAAGAAGATACAATGTTCATCAACAATCATCAACTTTTTCTCATCTCAACAACAACATTGAACACGTGCTTATTCTGTGGAACGCGCCATCATTTGAATGTTAATGAGAAGCTGAAATTCTAGGGTTTAGTTGACTTTTAATTTGATTAATTGATTTTAGAGGAATAAATTTATGATCTGGAGTAAGGGGACATGACATGGCCTGAGAAGAGGGTCTTGAAAATTGGAGATAAATCTAGAAGTGTTAAATTGCGTAAGTTGATGATTTTGTTCTACTGTTTGTTTTATGGATCATGAGCGATCATTAAAGAAAGATTTATTATTATTATTATTACTCATTCATTGATGGTTTTAAAGAATTGAATTGCATGAATCAATTCGATCTTGAATGAAATTGAAAAATTTGTCACCAAAATATGTTTAGTTCCAGGAGTGTTCAAGTTCACTTGAGGACGAACATCAACTCAGCGACATCGGTACTATCGATGTTTCACTGTACAGTATGATATGTTATGCGTCTGAAAGTTCTAACGATTCATTCTAAATGCCATTCCGAGAATCAGAACATTTTTAAACATTAGAAGAAACGATAACGATCCTAATTTGAACGCTCTCTCTCTCTCTCTCTCTCTCTCTCTCTCTCTCTCTCTCTCTCTCTCTTTCTATCTTCCATAAAGTGACAAACACATAAACATACAGAATTCAGGTTATCAGTATTCGAATATCGATGAACAGAAAAATGAAAAAAAGTTTATTCAAGATCTGATCGATTCAGTGATCATTCATGCTGAATAAAGTGATTCAACGCTTATCATCCAAGAGGCTGAATGAAAAAAAAGTGAAAGTGAAAAATGCTTCACTCTCTCTTTCTCTATCTATCTCTGCTTGGTGGTATATTCTTGGTCCATCATGTCATGTCATTCATTAAATATCGCCCATCGTTGTTATTCATTGATTCTCACTGGACAAGCTTCCTTTGAACCCTAAGGCCACATGTGAACCGGATTAGTTTGAGAATTTAAAATTGAAATTCGTGGCGATCGCCTGTTGGGCATGAAGATATAAACGAACAAAGTACCCAAAATGGAGGAAGTAAGTGAGCCTTCTTTTTCTCTCTCGATTTTCGAAAAGCATCGGAAGTGGCTATTACGATGAGCTTCAGAGTGGGCGAATAAGTGTATGGCTCAGTATTAGAGAGACATACAAATCAGCGTGATTGATTCAAATCATGAGCCACTCTCTCTCTCTCTTTCTCATCGTTTAGATGAGAGAGCTTTTCATGATGATGATAAAAACCTGCGAAAGAATGTTGGTCAAAATTCTTGAAGCTCTTACCGGACATCCTGAGCATACATACACATTCCAACATAATCAGATTTTCATCCCTCTCCTTCCACCCACATTCCGCCAATGACAAGTTTTCACTATCTTTTTCACCCTCTTTTTTGTACAGATTATTCATTTAATACTACTACTTGAATACTTCGTATTATAAATCATTTTTGTAATGTTTGTACGATTTTTTTAGACTTTTAATCGTCACTGAGCAATCATTCCCAAATTAGTGTCAGTAATAAGTTTGAATTCGAATTTGTGGATCGAAAACATCGGAGTTGGAAACATTGACAAAGTGATTGTTTATCAATAATGCTTGACTAATTAAAAAAGAGAGGGAAAGAGGAGAACTCTGAGAATACAACTGTAATACTAAAACCAAACATCTCAATTGGAAACAATCATTCACATTGATCAGCTCTGTGAGATCAGATGAGAGATTAATTTCATTGATGAAGCAGTGAACTTTCAACATTTTGTGTAGATAATTATCACTTTTTTTGGGAAAAAACTTTCGTTCATTACAACACTTGTACCAGGATGACTATAAATTAGAGGTCGTGGAACTGGAATCTCTCAGAAGACCAGGGACAGAAATGAAAATGATAGAGAAATTATGTGGTCCCCTTTAACAATTCTAAAAATAACCAATAAATACCTGTACCTGTACTTTTTGTGCCTTCAAGCCAAGGGTGTACCTTCGTTCCTTTTTGAACGTAAAAAAACTGTATCAGTATGTATATTTCTGAACCTCAATGAAATCATTTCAGAAGGAACATTTTTCCACTTATTTGCACATTCTTGAAATTCAATTTGAAAGTGAATGAAACCAAGCGAAAATTCATGAATTTTTTGGATCAATTTTTTATCACTCTTTATAACTGTCTTTGTAACTGTTGGATCTTCTACTCACAACAGACAGTCCAATATCAGTTGTTTACTTTTCAGAGATTCCCTTCTGAAATTAACTGGACATTTTCCTTCTAGCAAAAATTTCTCCTCCCAAATCAACCAAAATCATGGAAATGAAAGATAAACAACAACACAAAGAATTCCATGTCTTCCTTGAAAATAGTCTATCTTGGCATTATTAATCATCATCACTCATTTGACTGATGAGAAAATCTATCAAGGATCTGGTATTTCTCCGAATGATATTTTTCGCCTGTCGACAATTTTGTACATTTTGCCAATCACAAGCGCACATACACATTTACACACACACTAAATGAAGGTTAAAAAACATTTGAACCAAAATCCTCCGATTAGAAGGTCTAGAGTGGAAAAAGAGAGAGAGATGAGAAAAAAAAGACTATCGTTGTGAATAGCCATCATCATCCGGTATAGTTGATTTTACATTGACATTGAGCTTTCCTACCGAAATTTTCGAGGACACAGATCTGTCAAACTAGGGAACTTTATGTCGAAATAATAGATTTCAAGTGAATAAAAGCTTCATCTACACTGGCTAACTTCATCTGGGAAAATATATATGTACAAATATATTTCTCTCTCCATTAGCATAAATCTCTTTACACCTCATTTGATGTCCCATCTCATACTGACAAGTGTTCATTGTGAGCTTCACTTTACCTGTCTTTTGGGTCTACTACTGTTTCATGATCATTATCCTTGTAAAGTGTTTTTTCTCTTCTCTTCTCTTTGCTTCATCTTCATTCTTGAATTATTGAATTAAATTTTTCTCTCACACACACTGACATCGCCCAGCTTGATGTACGATAAAGTTAACTTTTAAAAAAGAAGGTCTTTCCGATTGCCTGGAAGTGGTATACTATCGATTTGAAATGGATACTTGTGAATAGGCCTCAACACACATACTGAATGCGACTAGCCCAGAATAAATCGAACTTGAGCTCATTTTTTATCACAAAAATTTCAATAGCTTCCTTGTTCATCTCTCTCTCTCTCTTCTATCTCTCTCCATCTCTCCTGAACAGTTTTCATCCGAATCGGATTCCAAAAAATTCTTATTCAACCACCTTATTCGAATAAGACAAGTCGGTGAGATTTCAAATCATCAACTTCATTTTTTTTCGCTTTCTCACTTACTCTTACACACATACACAAATTTCTCTTCCACCCGAAATATACGATAAAAAAAATAATAATGATAATCTGAGAATGACCATAAACATGGACATGTTATATTATGGTACAGAAAAGTGAGTGAATTGAAGAAAAATATAATAAAAAAGAGAGAGAAAAAAAGATGAAGATTATAATACAAACGGACGACTAGTGATTATGATGGAAGAGGATTGAGAAGAGAGAGAGAGAAAGAGAAAGAGAAGGAGAGAGAGAGTAAAAGTGAGATGAAAGTAAGATGAGAAGAAATTATTGTTGATTACAATCTGATGAGGGCGTATAACCGGCTAAAGTGATCTGCCTCAGCCGATCAGGAGAGAGAGAGAGAGAGAGAGAGAGAGAGAGAGAGAGAAAAGCGGAACTCATTTTCATTCCATTTTTGCTTCCGGTGCCCAACTTGGAAGAAGCCAGTTTGGCTTCTTTTTCCTTTCTGCCATCATCATCTTCATCTCGTTCTTCCGTTACTTTTGAGTTTGTGTGTGAAAGTGAAGAGAGAGAGAGAAAGAGAGGAAGAAAGATGCTAGAAATGAGTGAAAAAAGAACTATTTCTTCACTCGTCGTTTCACTTTGTACAAGAGAATCCAATAATTAATTGATAATAGAAGTAAACAATAGAAAACCAATACGATTATGTTGGGAATAAATTGTGAATCGGTCACCTCATAGTAGGACATCACAAATGAGCCATCATATTGATTCATTTCTTCGGTAAACTTGGCCTCTTGCTGTCCGACACCAAGTCGATACAGAGAATCGATGGTTGTATTACATTCTTTCATTACACCATCAAAACATTCTGAATTCAATTGATACTGATCGTAAACACAACCAAATTCTTCATCTTGTATCAATTCACTTAATCGTGGTAATATTGACTTTTGGACAGTTGATTTGTATTCCGAGCTACAGCGACCAAAACCATACAGTGAAGCAATGATGGACGCGAAACCATATCGAACGTACGAAGCATACCATAGAGGCCTCAAGAACCAGACTAGTATGGATTCTCGTAGCAAGAATCCACCAACAAGGAATATTGGACACAAAGTAGAAAAGGCCATAAATACTGCCGATGCTGGATCACCAACAAATATTGCTCCCATAATGAGTCCTATATTTTGACCAATAATTGATAATAAAATAATCACAGCGGTGAACATTCCGAATCGCCACCATTCACCAATTTGACCGGTCAAATAATAAAATATACCGCAAAACATTAACGGAAGTGCCATAGTTAATGGTAATTCAGCGGTCATTTTGGCAAAAAAGTATGAAAAATTTGAATACCATCCATTGTGACGCTCATTAACCATTACCGTTACCTCGGTTGGAAATGTTAACACAGTTGGCACAATGGCTGCTCCGACCAAAAACATGAGTGAAAAATAAATTGTTGCCGTATTATCATTAATACGTGCCAACAGTTGGCCATAATTTTCACTGGCCGAAAATGATGTTGCACCCTGGATCACATCAGTGTAACAGCCATCCAGTTCACCAATCTTATAATTGTGTAAAAAGGACAATATTAGACCGACAAGCAGATATTGTGATAATCGAAGCCAGGTCATCATCGGCTGTCGAATGGATATTTTCCATGATCGTTGAAGTAGTAGCCATATATGATGGAATGTAGGATGACGCTTACTGTTGGTTTGTTCGAATAATTTTTTAACGTCAATTCGATCGCATTGATCCTCATGATAGCGATTATCCGAATGTGAATGTCGATGCTGGTGATGATGTGAGTACTGATCAGAATGTGAATGATGATGATAACGGTGATGATGATGATCGTTGTCATCGTGGTCCTCTTCCTCTTCCCGTTTCACCATCAATGCGGCCAAATTTTTACTGTTACTGGTCCTCTTAATTACACTATTGATATGCTTATTTTTACCGTTGGCCAGTATTGGTGATGATTGCTGTGATCCGGTTGTTGAAGTGGCTGGTGATGGATTGGCCGATGATTCGGCTAATATTGTCAACATTTTTTCACCAAAAGCACCGGAAGCCACTTGAATTATAAATTCAGCTGGATTATAGTATAATGGGCAACATAGGCCCTTATCAGCCAAATGACCGACCAACTTATCGGTTGGCCCATTGTATATACAACGTCCACCGGCACCGATCACATATACATTGTGGAAAAGATTGAGCAAATCTGAGCTTGGCTGGTGAATACTGATCACAATGCCCGGTGGTGAATCCATTTCGGTTAAACAATTGAGCACCTCAATACAATGGTATGCTGACATAGAGTCCAGTCCAGTTGTTGGTTCATCGAGTATAATCATTTTTGGATTTGATACAAGCTCAACGGCCATTGATAATCGTTTCAGTTCACCGCCTGAGCATCGGGACACTTTTACGTCCCAACACGATTCCAAACACATATCTTTTTGCAGCTGTTTGGTAAGAAAATTGTGATAATCTAATTCATTGCGAAATTTCCACGATTGATTAATCTTCATTTCACTACCACGATCACAATCACGCATAATTCGGCGAGCTTGATCATAATTTTTGAGTCTCGATGCAAACAAAAGTGTCTCACCAACAGTTAGACATGGTAAATGGGAATCTTTTTGAGGTATAAAAGACAATAGTGATGTATTATTGTACGATTTTGAACCACACAAGCCGGACACTTTTAAATACGCTTCACCCTTGAGACCTCTCTTCCGGCGACCTGCCAATGATTCTAGTAGCGATGATTTGCCTACACCACTTTGACCTATGACCGCTGTCAAGCTACCCGATCGAACTTCACCGTTAAGATTTTGAAATATCACTTTTCGAGTTGTCTGACGTTGCATTGAGATACCGTTACTTTTCCAACGTTGACTTTCCACTGAGTATGTGAGATTATTCCACACAAGTGAACAAGACACTGGACCTGTTTTTTCGGTCAAATTAACAACTTCCGCAAGAAATGATGTTCGATGACTGCCATTACTGCCATTGGACAGTGTGAATGTTGATGTGGTTGAGGACACATTTTCAGCTGAAGACACATCCGAATCAAGTGATAGTCGTGGTGATGAGTTTCTTGAGTTGGATAAATCTGGAACAGAAAGTGTCTTGATGGATCCAATAGGATCGCTGGGCACATCAATGGCCACTTGAGCACTTGGATGGTCCATTTGATCTGGATGGTGATTCTTTGGTTTTATTCGATAACAATAAGCTTAGAAAGTGAGAGAGAATGAGAGAGAGAGAAATACGAAAAGGTAGAAGAGGAGTGTTTTGGAAACTTCACGACAATATTAAAGCACCAAATGGGATCATCATAATCACAGATTATAGTTTGAATTTGAACTGGTCAAAGTGATCAAAAAAATAGTATTCGAAAATTTTGCGCACTCGAAAAAAAAACTCGATTGAAAAAGACTTCCGATAAGAAAATCTGATTTCAACAGATATCAATTGCCACCATTACTTTCAAGTGGCATATCTTGCAATTTATAAAATGACAAAGATCTCAGGGAATAGATTACCACAATTAAAAAAGTATTGCTAGTAGTGAAAAAAAAGTATTCCTCTTATTCTCGTGCCATTGAAATAGTAAGCTTTGAAAGTTTCAACTAAGAGATACAAGTTGGCCTGAACCATTATATAGCACCGATTAGAACCTGCCTCCAGACTCCGAAAATTTTTTCGATTACATTTCGAAAGCTTGAACCACATGATCACTTGCGTCAATTAAACTCCTCCTTATGGGACAGACCCAATATCATTTCACTGCTAACTTCCTCTCCCCCTTCTTGAGATGAAAGAAAGAGAGAGAGAGAGAGAGAGAGAGAGAGAGAGAGAGAGAGAGAGAGAGAGAGACTCACTTTTTACTTGATGAAATTTTCAATTAAAAAGTGAAAAATATCAACTCGGGACATCTCCCGCGCCCTGATCGATGGGGGCACAAACTAACTATCGAATCATCATCATATTGGAGGAAAGTTCATGAAACGGCCAAAAAAACGCTTAACGATTCAACGGTGTCGATTTGTTCTGATCGCTGATCTTCGACGACAAAAGATGATGAGTGGCTAAAGATTTCCTATTCAAATTAGTTAAGGAAGGGGGGGACACCAATTTCATTTATTTTGGGACATCCGATTAACTGGATGGTATAAATGAACAAATAGAACTTGATCAATGGAAATACATACACTGTACTTAAAATCCAGAATTGTCAAGTTACTAATTATCCTCTATTACATCATTCGGTATACAGTGGAATCACTTTTAATGCACACTTGTGCAACATGCTGGAAGCGTCAACAAGTTGTCAGCACGTCAGAGTATAACTTTCTGATGCTCAAAATGTTTTGTTATTGTCGACCAAAAATGTCATGGACTGTCGTAAATAGTTTTTCTTTCAAACAGATACCATCATCACGGGGATGCAATCGGACATCTTTAAGCTGGGTAAAACCTATGGATAAAATGAAATCGTTTCCTCTTTGTGTTTACTTGATAAGATTGTTATGCTGAAATTATTTTATTTATAGTTTACTCTTACACCCAAATATCATTTCCTATCTAATTAATATGGTTACTTTTTTTGAACCTCTCCCTCTCGTAGAAAGGTGGATAGATATTATCTTGTGGGATGTTTTTCTAGGAAACGAATGTAATATTTCGCAATATGATCGTTCTATTTTCTTTTTTTATTTTTACTTTGAACTTTTAAAAGAACAACAACAAGTACATATACAGTACAATGTATTATGCAATTGAGGCATCTCAGGTATTGCTATGGAAGGAGAAATTTTGGTGTACTTGCCAAACTTAATTTTTGAGAAATAGAAACTTCCCAAAGTTATTTCGTCAGTGAACAAGGAACAAGCATTCGGAATATTGTTACGTCTGGCGTACCTCTAAAATTTATAAGATAGATAAGAAAGCTAAAAATTCTGTAAGAACTTGAAAAGTTCTCCAATTTCAACTTTCAAATCTTATCAATTGGAGGAAATCTTTTGGAAATCTTCGGAAATGTATCTTCTTTTTTTCGCACCATCTTGTCATTTGAGGAACCTGCATTGGTATCGCTTGAATTTATCAGCCTAATATATCTCGAAGGCATTTAAGTTTCCTCTGCTAAATGCGATAAATGCAATAGAAATTCTCTGTACCATTCAAAAACTTTACGATTTGTCAATATTATAGATATGTGAAAGAGAGAGAGAGAGAGAGAGAGAGAGAGAGAGAGAGAGAGAGAACATAATTTGTAAAGTTCATTGTTGATGGTCTCAAAATCGTTCTTAGCCATGAAGTCGATACTTTTCGAAGTGATGATCAGAACTTGCACCAGCGCAACTGTATACGCGGCATTGAAGTGACCAAGATGGAGAAAGTTGATCACTTTGATGCAGGGCTCGTCATGGTCGTTGATTTACTTGGATCTACACTTCTCTCTCCTCTATCGTCAAGGTTGTGAGAGGCTATTTACCAAAAACTTTTCATTCACTCTCAGGTATACCAGCATCTTCGCCGATTGATACAGAGTTCGCCTGATCTTCGCATTTCCTTGATTTTGATCCATAATGTTAATTAATTGATTAATATAATCTCCTCAAGCTGACACCTGTAAGTCATTGAGTATTTTTTTTCGCTTTTTAGAAAGCCAAAAAAAGTATGAGAGGGGACTTCCATGAGTTGTCCATTATTATTCCCCAAAGCCTCAGGGAATAGCCATGTAAAAGAATTCAATATCATGAGTAATGGGTTTCCTGAAGCCATGAGTAAAAAGTGTCTCTCACCAATTTGAAAACAAATAATCCATATATGACAGTCAATCGAGCCACCATAATCAAAGACTACCCTTTAATACTCTTTGTCCTTATTGCACCATAAGTGAGCTATTACTTTATTGTGTTAATTAAGAAATTGTGTCTGTTATATCTGTTTTATTGGCTGATGTAAAAGGTGAAGAAAAAATTTGACTATGAATTGGACATTGATTGCTAGCCAAATGCAAGCCATGTGAGCCGTGAGGAAAGTCTCCTCTTTTCATTGCTATCCCTTTTTTCCTTCTATTATGACATTGTACGAAAGGATCTTCCTGCAAGATGGCAATTTGACAATGTCAAGCGAAATATTGAATATCGCACGAGAGAAAATGGAAGGTTAAATTCACTTTAATTAAGAACTTCTAGAAAAGTTCCGAAAAGACACTTGAAAATGACGAAGTTCAAAATTGGAATTTCAACTGTCTGGGTTTCATGAATTCATGGACAACATCATCGGTGATTTCTTTCAGTCTAGTTTGATGTTCGATAACAATTTTGGTGACTATCTTGATAAGCTCAGCACGAATAGTGTCAACTGAGAGTGAGCCATTGGAATATTTCTCCCTGATCTCCTCCAGACGATTACTATCTTCCATGAAAAATCTCAAGTATTGGAAGGATACATCTTTCTCACAATCACCTCCTCCATCCAAGGAATTTAGATTAATTTTTTGTGCAATCTGTTCAGGAGTGTCCGAGAGAAAGATAGCAGTAGAAGAATCGGAAGCACTGGCTTTGGTGACAGCTCCCTTCAATGCAGGTAAGAATTTTGAGTGAATAAGCGAGGGCTTCGGAAGCTTCAACCGGGGAGCAACATCACGTGTCATTCGGAAGTATGGATCTTGGTCGATTGCACAAGGGATAAGGCATGGAATATCTTTTTTCTTGCCGAATATGAACGGAAAAGATGATGAGAAGGACGGAGCTGCTTGTACGGCTGGGAATTGAGTTTGTCCCAAATTTTGGTTTCCATCAAAGCCGAAGATACCTTTGACTTGATTGTAGGATATTTTTTTGTCGATTTCTTCAATGTTATCAAGAAAAGCCGGACATTCACTGGAAAGTGGTCAAGAGAAAAACATAATTTCATAATCAATATTTGTCCTCAAAGCCATTCGTTTTTACCTCATAAATTTTGTATCATAGAAAATGAAGGTCTTTGAGATATCAAAACCAAGTGCGATAATATCTTTGGCATTGCTGATTGCGAGTTTTTGAGCTTCGTCTAGTGAAAGATTTTTCCAATAAAATTTTTCATCCTCAGTCAGCTGAATTACAAGGGGAACATTGAACTTTTCTTGAAGCCATTTGGTGAAGATAAACGGAATCAAGTGTCCAAGATGCAATGCCTCCGACGATGGACCTCGACCGGTGTACAAATAGAATGGTAACCCTTTTTCGTAGCGGTCAAGAATGTGATTCAATTCACGATGAGAGAAAAATATTTTTCTCTCAAGTAAATGATGAACACTGCCTCCAGTCAATTTTGCAACTCGATTGATCAACTGGTCATCAATTGCACTGCATCCAAATCGAACTGAATCAATAGAAGTAAAAAACAGTATCTTTAATTCAACGTTCCACAATCACGATCATTTACCGGCTTACCAATCAGCTTATCATAATCTATTCCAGCATCTGATTTGCTTTCCACTGTCCATGGAGTGACAATATCATCTTCAACCACACTATCATCCTTTGTCATGATAAATCAATTCCAATAGTTCACACACGCACACACACAGCAATCAATCGGAAAGATTATTCAGATTCAAAACTTGATCACGCTTAAATTGGTTTCACAAAACATGCAAAAATTTCAACAATTTTTGATGATGTAATTCAAAGTAGATATCACAATATCTGAATCAAAGTATCATAATATCTGTTTACTCACATTTGATTGGCTGTTGGGATGAACTGTTGCTCTGTTAGCCAATCAAAGATGAGATATCAGATACTTGCATGAAGTGATACAAGTATTGAGATATCAAAACAAATGAAAACTTACGATTTGAAGTTGAAAAAAGATTGAATTGATTGAGAATCAATCTTGATTGATTCGAGAATGAAATTTTGAGGGATATGTTTTGATTTGAAGAAGATAATTTTAATTGTGATTGTGAACAGATTTAAAAGTAAATTTCGAAGATAAAGTTGGCTTAAGGCTGTGTGCCACTGAATCATGGTTTGTGGCAATTGTGAGAAGAAACTTGGTAAAGTGATCACTCCTGATCCATGGAAATCAGGAGCTCGAAATACTAATGGTAAGTGATTAATGTGTTCATGGTATAATGTTAATCAGATGTACACGTATTTATGTTCTTTCATCTTCTCAGAGAGTGGTGGACGTGCTATCAATGAAAATAAAGCCTTGACAGGTCGTAAAGGAAGATTTGCTCCTTATGCTAATTTTGAAAAATGTCGAATTTGTAAGCAAAAGGTTCATCAAATTGGATCTCATTATTGCCAAGGTTGGTTTGGTGATTTTCGATTTTCAATCTCCAGATATCTGTAATTTGCTCGTGTGATAGCCTGTAGATAGCCTGAAACTACCTTCCCAATTGGAAGCAATTCGTTTAATGATAGCTTTGCTTGTCATTTCAGGCTGTGCTTACAAGAAAGGCATATGTGCCATGTGTGGAAAAAAGCTTTTGGACACCAAGAATTATGTTCAATCATCAGTGTGATACATGAATTGGGATGAGCTATAATGATGATATATTTGACTTCGATTTGATGTCTAACAGTATTCCCGGGAAAAGTTGGACACCCGAAAGATTTGGACCGATGGAATTGAGTATTCTTGATCTCGTATTTGATCATCTTGTAATATAAACTTAATTGTGCATCATGAGAGAAAATTGGCCAGCAGTTTATTATTCAGTGAATGAATCAAGAAAAATTCAATCCACAAGAAGGTGCATATTATATATTGTTTGTATGATTACAATATTATTAATAATCACTTGAACCACGAATTAAACTTCCACTATCATTTTCTTATGAATATCAGTATTTCCTACAACCTGTGAACGAGAGAAATAAAGATGGGATAGATTAGTGTCATTGAATGGAAACACAAACATACACAAAAGCCAAGCCATGTATGGAGAAATTTTTTTTTATCATCAATCAAACAACTTACCGCGCAAAATTCTTCAAAAGAGATCTTTCCATCTTCATCTTTATCTGCAAAAACTATTGTTTTATCCACAATTTGTTGTAGTTGTGTATCTTTCAGATTGTTTCCCACCATCATTTTGAGAACTTGAAACAGTTCACCATTAGATATGAAACCATCATTGTCCATATCATAGATTCGAAAAGCAACTGGTCATCCAAGAATAAAAGATGGGAAAAGCGAGAGAAGAGATCAAATTAGAATAAATGTTATGGCTTGAAAATTGATTAGTTCCATGAAGCCACACAAACAATGATTAATGTGTTAATGACTGGCAAATCAAATTATCACATAAAAAAGAGAAGGAGAATCATTTAATGATCACAATTGGCTACTTACATCTTAATTTAGATTCTTTATCTCCTTTCACACTAAATTGTGATACTCCTTGAATAAATTCTTTAAAATCAACCTCTCCATTACCATCAGTATCGAATATGTCGATCACTCGTTGAACTAGAGGATTTTGCTGTAATTCAGGCAGTGACATAAATTCATCCACACTTAATGAGCCAGAATTATCTAGATCCAGTTTCTTGAATCTTTTGCCCAAACGTTTGATTTCGTCCACATCAAAAGTGGAACACATTTCCATCGGTAAAGATGCTTCATTTCCCATCTTTTATGGTAAATATGTATGTTTTTTTCTCTCTCTCTTCTCGAAGATAGTAGATGTGTGTATATAATATGAGTATTCAAAACTGATCAAATTAAAGCACTATAATATGATAATGAAAAATACGATGATGAAGATGATGATGTACTTAATACTTGAGAGACACTTGACAATGATACACACCGACACACACAGTATTGGGTGACAAATGAAACACACACACTTTTTTTTGGATAATCGAAGATGAAGCCAACGAATATATATACTTTTTTTGATCTCTCCACTTAATTGATGAACACACTAAATTTTTTTTCCTTGGTTGTTACCGATTGTGTCTGACTTGAATTCAATGTATATATATGTATGTGTATCTCGGTGTAAAATAATTTTGCTGATACTGTGTGTGTATATGTGTGTGAGTGAATGAATACAATGGGCAAAAAGGAAAGGCCTTTTGTATATATATGTTCGAATTGAACTTTATCTCAAATTATCTCAAAATATTCATACACAACCAATCGGTTCAGTTGAAAATGTGTGTGTGAGAGAGAGAGAGGAAAAGAAAGAGAAAGAGAGAGATGAAGAAGATGAAGAAGATTCTTTCGATTAAATGCTACTGCCTCTTCTCTTCCACACTCTTCTCTTGGACTGATGAAAATCGAAGCGAGAGAGTTGCAAAAAATATATAATAATAATAATACAATAAAATGCACAATCAACAAGGTCAACAATTGAGTCTCGAGATGTTCGTTTGAGAGGTGCAAAATATTTTACTAGATAGAGATAGATAGATAGATAGAAACAGAGAGAAAGAGAGAGAGACAGAGCGATAGGAAAGAATAAAAATGCTTGTCCACCACTTTTTCGTAGCTAAACTGCACAATAGAACAGTAGTACAAGATCTGTGATAGTATAAATAATAATAATAGTAATAATAATGATCCAAGCAACACTAGATTCAGAAAAAATAATGTGTGTGTGAGTGTATGTGAATATTGTGTCGGAATATAGTGTGTATGTATGAGAGTGTGTGTGTGAGTATAGTGAGTTGTGTAGTAATAGTAATAGTAGTAGTAGTTGGGAGTAGGAAAAAAAGCTGCTGCAACAAGAACTAGTGGTGATGGTTAAATCTAGAGAGACAGAGAAAGAGAAATAGTAAGAGAAATAGAAAGAGAAAAAGAGAGAGAATCCAGGATGAAAGCTTCGCAGAAAGAGAGAGCAAGTTTCCTTTACCATGAGCTTTTTCTGGTACATAAACCATAGAAAGAGAGAGAGAAAGAAAGAGGAAGAGAAAGAGCGCAACTGTTGCTATATCAATATATTAGTATTTTAAATGTTAGTTGGGTGAAAAATGTTAATATGTGCATCGTCATTGCATCAGTTTACAATTGTTTCGAAATTTATCTCCACTCATGGACACTTGAGAGAGAGAGAGAGAGAGAGAGAGAGAGAGAGAGAGAGAGAGAGAGAGAGAG
>QZCP01000745.1:160640-172320 GCA_003956705.1 Brevipalpus yothersi
GAGAGAGAGAGAGAGAGAGAGAGAGAGAGAGAGAGAGAGGGAAAAAAGAAAAAAGATCATGAAGCTTGTCCAGGACCATGACGACGATCATCGATGCATAATGATGAAGTAGAGAGAGTTGCGCAATTAACTAACTAACTAACTTTGAAGAAAATAATAAACATCACCATATTCGTCTGTTAAAGTCTGTAAATTTTGAGCGGATATTTATTATGCACCATCCTGATAAAAGTGATCAATGTTTCAATTTTTGACACTTTTTTTTCTCTCTTCCTCTGTCAATTACAAGTCTACCAAAGCATGATGGTAATATCTGTAATCAGACACATGGTGAATATTTTGTTTGGATAGTTTTCTCTATTTCAAGACAGAAGGGCAAGAAAAAACTGAAAGTAGACGAATAAGGTGTAATCCTGTGTGTGTGTGTGTGCATCTGAGTGAAAGTTTGATACTGTGTCATTCTGTCAGTAAAATTCTATTGTTTTCAAAAAAAAACTTATTATTATTATTTTCAGCAGCCCATCAACCATAGTGAGCTATGGGAAAAAATGTCATCGTTAGAACAATATTTTTGTTTAGGGCATACATTCGATTGTATTCCTTCCATCCGAACTCCAGTAGCATTTCACAATTTTAGATGATGAATTTTCTTCTTCATTATCATCTCAAGCATGTTATTCACTTTTGTTCGCCTGATTGTCACAACACATCATGCTCTAAATTTTTTTCTCCACTCACCAAGATGATTCAGCCTAAAATTTTTCCTAAAAAGTTTCAAATTTTATCACAAATATATCGGTCAGCTGGATCAATTTTTCTTTTTCTCTCTCTCTCCCTGAATTATTGAGAGGAACTTTTTAGGTGAAAAAAAAATCCCCAGAGAATCCAGTACGGTTCAATTCAGATTGTCAAAAAATAAGATATTGAGAAACGAAGAAAAAATATATACACTAAATTATGCATTCTCCCCCCAAAAGCTTGAGAGAGTGTTATTAAAAAATATTATATACATACAAAAATATATGAGAAAATGAAATGTACTATTAAAAATAGCCTGCAATGGCTATCATCCACCTACTTTTCTAGTATCGTGAGTCCAAAATTTTCACGCTTTAAAATGACGTGATTCCTTTCCTGCTGAAAAAAAATCTAAATAATATAATAAAGAAAAAAAAATTTTCATAAACTCATATACAAACATACCGATAAACACATACACACATACAACCGGTGAATAAGTAAAAGCCATTCAGACCACCACAAAAAAAAACCATATGCTTGATGGCTCATTAAATACTCTCAGACATTACGTGGTCTTTTAAATTGTAGCTTCATTTGATCATTTTTAACAACATCCTTCCACCACAACATGTACGATTGCATTGCAAATGATATTCAAAACCTTCTCATTTTGTTGTGTGTGTGAATGTGCGTATATATGATCATTGGATAAATTTGATTCAAGGTACATGTACTACTTTTGATCAAAGAGAAAAAAAAATTATCAATAGCAAGTTATTACATCATCCCTATTATGTTGGTACACCTTAGCTTTGATTGATCTTCGATTAAATTCAAGTGAACTGCAGTTGATTCGTTAGCTACTGAATTTCGGGAGAATTTGGGGATCAAAGGAATCACTAATACACCAGTACACCAAGATATACATATATTTGACACTAATATTTCCAAAAAAAATGAGATTACCGCTAAGCCCTTTCCCTAGGAATTAACATAGACAATGGTAATCAGTTTGAGGTAAAATGGTAATGCATGAAATTTCAACGTGAAAATGAGCTTTACGATATCATCATCATTCATGATGTAAAGAAGCCAACTCCGGAAACTTGGTTGAATAAAAATATGGACAAATTGCCTAATTGGTCGAATCAGAGGGCATCCGTGATCTTAGCTTGCATCATAACTATGATTTGTATCATGATTAAACATCAGATGAATCCTAAAAAAATACTCTCAAAAAGTTGGAAAAAAGAGAGAGAGAGAGCAGCTGGCTCTCTCATTGAAGAGAGAAAGAGAGAGAGAGAGAGAGAGAGAGAGAGAGAGAGCGAGTCTGGTTCATTGAGAGAAGAGTTTTCTTTGAGCTCAGTTCATGTTTAGAACTTGAAGTGAATGAAGCAGCTTTGTGTTTGTGTGTACGGAATATATTGTGTGCCAAAGTTTTAGCACATCAAGTGTACCAGAGCCTGTGTGAGGTTTGGATTAATATGTCCGCATTGGCTCGATATCGTTCACTGTGTGATTTGCGAAACAATAATAATCATAACGGTAATTCTGGATGTTCAACTCACATTCCAAAGTTACAAGCTCGAAAGAAAACATCGTCCATTGGACGATTGGCTGCCAGTAGACCGGATATCAGTCAAAATGTGGCCACAGATCTTCGCCATGATCGATCGACGTCGTCCCGGTCATTGTCCATGTTACACAAGCGTCGATCCGGTGATTCAATGTCCTATGAAAGGATAGCCGCCAGTGCAATCAATATCAATGGCAACACAAGCCACCATCGATCCAACTATGGTCTAATGGTAAGATTAACTATTAATTTAATTTAATTTTCTTCGCTATATAATGACAATGTTAAAACTCTTCCCCTTCTCATCACATGTGTTGATCAATGAATTGCATGAACATTCGTCTGTACACCACTTTCGTTTTATGTGAGTGCATGATTAACACTTACTCGATATGTTCTATCATCATCAGGATGATGTTCCCTTGTGTGTCAGTAAACTTTGACAATGTGGTGATAGAGAATGATGTGAAGATATGAAGTATTCTCGTTGATCACTTTTTCCCTACATCATCAGAAGAGATGTAAATTTTTTCTGCTGTTTTGCTTTATCGAAAACATTATCATTCCATTCATAAAACAAAGCAATCCTAATTGCACACATTCCTTGTGTGTGTGTGTGTGTGTGTGTGAGAGAGGAAGAGAGAGAGAGAGAGAGAGAGAGAGAGAGAGAGAGAGAGAGAGAGAGAGAGAATTTTATTGACTTCGAGGATAAATTTCGAGATGAGATGCTGAAGATGAGAGATGAGAAAATTTCGTTTTCTCTCTCTCTCTCTCCCTCATCAAGTGGACACTTGAGTCTGGTATCAATGGAATATATCTGTGATGGAGGTGTTAAAAACGATCTCGAACTTGATTTGAACAATGAATACTTACATTCAAAAGGTCATCTTCAATACCATCGTTTGAATGAGTTTACAAGATGGCTCATCATCAACTTCAGCCGTTAAGAGATCTTTCTCTTGACTACTTGAGTTTAATGATTCTCTTTCCATAAGGAATACGGGAATGTAGGCACATGTATGTGCGTATCATGAAGAGCGTGTAAATAAAATAAGTGAATGGAATAAGGATGCTGGAGGATTGAGAGAAAGAGAGAGAGAGAGAGAGAGAGAGAGAGAGAGAGAGAGAGAGAGAGAGAGAGAGAGAGAGTACCTATTCACAACAAGGTGGAATAAATATGAGTAAAGAGAAGGTGTATGTTGATTAGTAGATGGAAGAGAAATATGCTAACAAATTGATGATTATTCAGATGGCCCATCATCATGATGATAATCATTATGCCCAATGTAAGAAGAAGGGATAACCGCTTGAGATGTATGTGTGTATATGTAGATGTATGGGTAAAGAGAAAAGGAAGCCCAAAAAAAATTTGACTCAAGAATATCCGAAAAGTCAACCGGTTTACAAAGTTTTTATTTTATTTTTTATTTTTCATCTGTTTACCGTTGAAGAGCAGCATCCTCATCTCTACCTTTACCTTTACCTCAACTTTTTAACCTGGAGACCAGTTTGCTAGATTCAACCAATATTCTTCTATCTCTACCTCTCTCTCTCTCCTCTACTCTCATCGAATGACCATCACTTTGATACTTGTGTGTGATATTTTTCCCGGCAGCCACAGCATCCGAATCACCAGTAAGCAGTTTCTCTTCAACTTTACTATCTGATCCGGAAAGACATTAAATGGTGAGGAGTGTCTGCATACCATAGTGAGATGAATGTGGACCGTTAAGTATCATTAAGAAGCAGAAAAAAATCCTACGACATATAGATGATGCTCATGTACAGGTAAACAGATTAGAACTATCAGTTCTCAACCAAATTTTGACCGATTATCATAATTATCACCATTCGTTATACGGTTACATCATCATGTGTACAAAAGAGAAAAAGGGAATCGAACTTTCGATTAAGTCAATCATAACTTTGTGTCAAGACTGAGTGATACAATCTTGTTGACCATTGATGGTCTTCTTTTCCTTTTTTCGTCTCTCTCTCCCTACAATCATTCATCCCAACACCCATCGATGTTGATTGTGAGCCCACAAGATGTAGGGAAAAAAATAAAGAGATTTATGGCTTGGAAGTATGTCTGATCGTGGAACTCAATCCTTTTTCCGTAATAATAATAACGCCATCAATACACAAGTCTGCAGAAAATAAAGCCCCAGGAAATACTGTGTGTATGTCTGTATACTGGTCATAAGATCGATAAACGGATTATCAATTGATTGATTTTCGATGAATTTTGTCGATGAATAAGTAAATCTTCACCTCCTTTTCGATTCTCCTTCTCTCTCTCTCTTCCTCCCACTTAGAAGCTGTCCAATACAATTTACTTTGGCTTGTTACAAACTTATACAACAGTTAGCTACTGATTGAGATAGAATGAAGGCGTTTTAGGGAAAGCATACGGAAAAGTCCGATCAACTTGGTGAAGATTATCAAAAATGTTCATCTATATTATGATTACTTCATATGAATAACTTTTTTTTGACTCATTGACTGGCTGACTTTGATGTTGCAAGAGAGAGTAGAGAGAAAGATAGTAAAAGAGAAGGAGAAGTGAAATAATCAAGTAAAGTTTGAGTGATGATCATAATAATAACCGATTTGAAAGCAAATATATGATGCTATTAGCAATCGAATTGAACGCCCATTGTTTTTTGGGCAATATCATAAAGGCTGGCAGAAAAAGGGTGAAAATGATACTTAAAGTTTCAAACTCTCAAAACTTGCCAGCTTCAGGATATATCAAACCTTCGCAATGAGTAAGAATTTGAAAAATTATCATTACAACTAGAATACTGTATCCAGCCCATCTCATATAGTATTCATGCCTCTTCAACACATACACATACAGACATACACACACTAAAATATGATAAACTGTTTACCTTACTTCGGTTCATGAAGCCTTCAAAATAACGGTTACTTAGCTAGAATATTGGCTTGAAAAGAGAAAGAAGAAACTTTGGCTTACATAAGGCGAAAAAAAGGAAGCATCGAGGCTTGTCTCTCTCTCTTTCTCATCGTTAAAGACGTTGGGCTTCTTTACACTTGGACTGTTAAGATATTTGATCTCGAAGCTTGTGATGATGATGTTGATTATATTTTTACAGGTTTTACGTTCGATTATTTGCGAATCAAGGCAATCGTAACTGTTGGGCAGCAATAATAATCATTCTTCTTCACCTATCGAAAGGGTCATTTGTCAGTAGAAGAATAAAAAGCAAATAATCGATCCAATAAAACGGAGAATGACCAGCCCAGTTGACCATTTTGCCTGGATCCCAGATAGATATTGTGTGTGTGTGTATGTGTGTGTGTGAATGAGGGAACCTCCCGAACGAAGCCTCATGAAAATTGAGTAGCACAAATTTTCGAAAAGAGAGAGAGAAAGAGAAAGAAGCCCGCTGATAAGTTTGGAAGGTTCGATAAAATGAAGCAGAAAAAAGAAAGTGATGTGTGTGCGAATGAATTGAGTAGAAGAAAAAAAACTGAAGATGAGATAAGCTTTTTCATCAATCAGACCACAACAAGAAGTGGAAAGAAGAAAAAAACGTGCTCCTCAAAAAATTTTATCCTCCTGATCGAGCGAGCATCCCTCTTCATCCCTCTCTCTCTCTCTCTCTCTCTCTCTCTCTCTCTCTCTCTCTCTCTCTCTCTCTTCCTTTTCATCCTCATCTTCGCTTTCAATAATGTAATCATGCTGATCAAAATGAAGTGGATTAAATTTAGATATTCTGATCAAATGCCTTTCAGGCGCTCTTGAAATGAGTGACAAAAGAGCAAAGTCAAAAAATAGTGAGAAAAGAGAGAGAAAGAATGAAAGAGAGAGAGAGAGAGAAAATTATCATCTTCATTGATGATGAAAAAGAAGTGATACAAAATACTTTTTTTTCCTCTTGATATCGCTTTCGGTTTGACAGTAAATGTCAAATTTTTGGTCGGAAAAAAACACTTTATTGATGTGTTAACCTCAAAAAAATTGTTGCTCCATCTGATTAGCTTTTATCCATTTAGTGGTAGGGATGAGAGAGAAAAATTTTCGATGGGTATGAAGAGTTAAATCCAATCATTCTTTGAAAATCATAATTTTGCCCCATTCAACGCGTATTCACGAATGATCTTCTCTCTCTCTTCCTCATCATCTCAAATAGTCTTTTTTTGATTCATCTCTCTTTTTCAATCTAATTTAACTAACTGCTATTAGTACTCATAGTTTATAATATGTTGAGGTAACCAAAGACACACACATACACACTATATTTTCCGGAGTACTTGTATTTATAAAATGTCCCGCAGTGAGAACAGCGTGAATCTCGATTTTTGCCAGTCAATCCCAATCTAACCGAAAGCCATCGTGACCACTTGACGATATACATACACATACACATCGGGTTGAATGGGTTAAATCGGAGCTTGAATTACATATAAGCTGCCATGCTGCCGAGCATGTAGTTTTTCATTAAATATAAGAGAGAAAATATTTCTTTTTTCTCAATATTCTAGCCCAAAAATGAGTGTACATGTATGTGTGTCTATAAACGTTAACAAACTGTTAAAGATCACTTTCATGCATTCGAAGCATGCATAAAACACTCTTTTTTTGCTATAACTGATCATATCGCCATTCTTATATTTTCATATATAGCCGTATATGTGTATGTATGTATCTGAACACTTGGGTTCACGTTTACAAGCCCAAAAAAATCTTTTTCTCACACACATACACAAGCACATATTGAGCGTTACTTATGAAACACATATATTGCATATTATTCATATCTGATATATATGAATGTGTTGGCCAGTAGAAACGGAACATATTATAATAAAAAGACCGATCACATATCGATAAAGGAGACCACTTACTGGTGTATTGCAAAATGCAGAATAACGTTAACCTTTCTTCAGCTAGCCTTCACCCTGACTTGAAACCATCCCAGTACCACCACATTTTCAATCCCAGAATGGAGCCCAAAATGATCTTCAAGATTGAATGCTGTATGAACTGTTCTTTTCTTTTCCCAGTATAAGAGAATGGAAATGATACACATATTCTATTGTAACTAATGTGCCCCATGAATAGGTCATGTATACTATGCATTCAGAAACGGAACCTCATATTGTACCAGAATGTATCAGGATCATGTTCATCAATAGAATCTGGTGATCAAGAGAGAGAGAGAGAGAGAGAGAGAGAGAGAGAGAGAGAGAGAGAGAGAGAGAGAGAGAGAGAGAGAGAGAGAGGATCTCAGAAGAAGCAAAAGAAAAGATTACAAGAGAGAGAGAGAGAGGAAGTTGAAACATCTTTTCTCTTTCTTCTCCTCCATGTAAGACAGATGAAAAAGAGTGACAGTTTGATTGTTGAAGGAGAAGAAAAACGATTCTGGCAGGGGCCTGATTGTTGCTGATGGATCTTAATTAATCATGAAAAGAGAAGAATAAGTGATAGACATAAAGATAGTATGTACAGATAGTCAGCAACAATTACTTCCATCAATGGTTGTATTCATTCAATTGTGTGTGTTACTATTTGCACCCATAACGGAACGTAGGCGAAGGTATTCGAAAAGAAAGCCGGCAGTAAACATTTATCTGTCAGATAAACAGAGAGACAGAACGAGAAGAGAGAGACAAGAGTGAAGAAAAAACTTTTGAATATATAAATCTTCACACGATTTTTGGCTGATATTATTTTAGTTGATCGTTATTTTGGTCCATTATTTGCCTTGATTTTTTTCTTCTACTATTCTGATAAGTAGATGTGTGTGTATACTTCAACACTGAACACACGAAATTTGAGAATCAACTATCAAAATGACTGAATGTTATGTGAAATGAATGTAGGTATGTATGTATATGTGTGTGTGTTTTCGATCAAATGAAATGGAGGTCATTCATAATTTTTCATATCTGAAAGGACAGTTCAACCGATGATCATGGTTGAGAAGATAAATTGTGAAGAGAAAAATTTAAAATACGGCTCCATGAAAAACAAATCAAATAATTTTCCCATCAAATATTTTTTTTCTCTCTCTCTCTCTTTCGATCTCGAATTTTTGTTCTATCAGTATGATGATGATCATGATGATATTGGATGATGATGTTGGGCAAGAGGAAAAAGTTGTAGTAACAGTAGTAGTAGATGAAAATTATTTTCCTTGCCCCAATCATCTGATAAATATGATTCCAATTGAAAATCAAACATTCAAAAATGACCCCATGAAGGGAAAATATCTTTGATTCACTATCAACTCTCACGAATGATATCTTCTTGTCCTCTTCAAACTCTCTCTCTCTCTCTCTCTCTCTCTCTCTCTCTCTCTCTCTCTCTCTCTCTCTCCCAGCATCCTACGATCACCATCATTCAGGCTGAATTGAATCAGGCCTTCTCATTCACATCGTTTATCTCTCTTGGCCTTTCTGGTCATCTCTATCTGTCTATCTCAATCTCCCCTCTATTTCATCCTGCGGATCTTTCAGAATCCACAACATCTTTCCACAACTATACGATGATCGATGAGACCGGAATCATGGTGGCTCTGCGTTCGTCCGAATAAAAGGTTGAGGCCATGAACTTCATCAAACTGAATCCTCCTGATTTTTTCTTCACCAGATTCCAGTCTACATGTGACTATCTCTCTCTCTCTCTCTCTTCCAAGCCTTGATCCGAAGCCAATCCATGAGCTGATCTTCTTCTCCTCTTCCCTCTTGTTGTGAGGCCAATTTTTGGTTTCACAGCTTCTGAATGATAAATTGAGGGAGAGAAAAAAAATTCAATACTATTCTTCTCTCCAGATGATTACTGATCATGAATCAAAGGCTTCCCCTACCAGCTAGTAGTGTAGGTGCATGTGTGTGTGTTTTTTGTTGTATTCTATCAAAAAAGTATCATATGTATCAACTATTGAAATCATTCCTATTGACATCTGGGATTGAATATGTATACTCTTTCTAGTCAGTAGTATCATCATGATCACGCGTCAAGTGAAGAATGATAATAGTAGTGATCATGATGGAACTATCTTCTTGTCTATTCGTTTTTCGTTGGTAGATAAAAAGCAGACATCATGATGGAGAAGATGATGAAATTGAAATGGAGAGTAGAGAGAGAGAGAGAGAGAGAGAGAGAGAGAGGAAAAAACATATACAAAACAGAACTTTTCTTGGAGAAAAAGTTATGCTCAAACATAATCAACAACTTGTTCGTTTATGAAACTTTCGTATAAATATACAACATAAATAGATGCCTGATTATGGGAGGAAGAGAGAGAAAAAGAGATGTTGTGTTTCACTTTTTTCTTTATTCGAAAAAAGTGAATTCAGAAAAAAATTTCCGAATACGAATCTATCCGAGGATGAATCAAGCAAACTTTTCCTCTCTCTCTCTCTCTCTCTCTTTCTCACCCCTTTTTGCATGCTTATTCCATGAGAAAATATAGCAAATTATTATTATTATTATTATTATTGCCACGATTATTATCACCCAACATATCATACAGTATTATTATTATGGCTCACCTTAGCAATGGAACTTTTCGATCATCATGAAGATGATGTGTGTGTGAGTATGTTATGTTATGATAGATTTTCACGGTTATTCGTGAGAAAGTATTGATTATATTCGATTGGTAGAGAGAAATTTTCGACTTAAAAAAAGAGTCAAACAGGTAGCTAGGCATTATGATGATGCAATCACATTCACACACAAGCCATCATCATCAGAATAAAGGTGAACAATAAGTTAAGGGACTTAAGTTGGTGTCAAAATGATTTGAGTGAGAGAGTGAGAGGCCATTGACCAGTGACACTTTGTGAATGTCACAAAAAGATTTCAACTAGAATTCATCGATTTTGGTAGCTAAATTAGAGATGAGAGATCGACCGGCAAGTAACCTTTCTCTCTCTCTCTCTCTTCTTAACACCTCTAACAATTTTCCCATATTCAATAGAGTTTACTGACTTTTCTATCTCTCTCAATCGTCCTGTGATGAAAGAGGAAGGAACCTCTCAGCCTCCAACAGCGGAGGCTGAAAAGATGAAGGCGGAAATGAATAAGATTTGATCATCTTTCTTTCTTTCTCTCTCTCTCTCTCTCTCTCTCTCTCTCTCTCTCTCTCTCTCTCTCTCTCTTTCCCTCTTTCATACACACACGCATTTTCATCATATTATATTGTGGGCCTTGATTCGATTTTGAGTGAAAAAAATAGGAGCCCATAGCATGGAGAGAAATGAAAAAATATGCTTTACCTGGAGGATGCTGGTGTTGATGGCTCTTTATTTCTTGACATAGCTTCTTACTGCTTCCTGAAAATTTTCTCTCTTACAAACAAACAGCATGAAGAAAAATATGCATGATATATTTTTCCTATCAGATTCTCTTATTTCCTTTCCGTCGTTTTTTGAATAAACTGTTATTCAAATACGATATCTTATTCAAATGACAATAGCGTCCAAGAGTGACTTATTTGCTGAAGGAGAGAGATTTTATTTCTTTTCCCATTGTTTCACCCATTTGTCAAGCCTCAATAAGAAAGGAGATTAATTTTCACATCTCATAAACACACATAAGTAGCGGAAAAATCTCATGTTTTTCGTCCTCATCAAAAGGATTTTGTAACAATATCAAATATATATATGCACACATACACTCACTCACATGATTATATGCATCGATTAGAGATGCATGCAAATCAGTAATTTTGTGAATATAAGACAGGTAAAGAAAGAGAGAGAGAGAGAGAGAGCGAAAAAAAAAGTTCTGAATGATACCAGAATTTCATTAGCTCGATTCATCAAGAAAAATGCAAAGTGATCAAGAAGTAGCAATTTTCGTGGATTTTGATCATCATCAAATAAAAAATTGTTACTCTCTTAATCTTCCAACGGAGGCATCATGAGAAATCATTTGCTCGCCTCTTTCTTCGAACTTTCAACAGTATCAGCACCTGATTGGCCTCACGAGATTGGCCAACACGTTGAGGCTAGGCTACAGGGTCCCGAGTAGAAATGAAGAGAGATAGAGAGAGGACAGCCCACGCCGCGGAATGGCCTCAGGTGACATCGATCGATCCTCTTTAAATTAGTTTGAATAGCCAGTGGCGAGCTCAAATGAGTTGAATAAGCTCATATATATACATACGTATGTGTGTGTGTGTGTGTGTGTATGTGCACCTCAATAGTGTTTCACAGTGTTTTTGTAGCGAGCGTGCATAAATGATGATCTTATGAACATGTTTCACTGTGCTAATGAACATCGAGTGAAAAATGAAGATGTGGATGCTGCATGAGAGATGAAAGAGAGAGAGAGAGAGAGAGAGAGAGAGAGAGAGAGAGAGAGAGTAAGAGAGAGAG
>QZCP01000745.1:174693-190954 GCA_003956705.1 Brevipalpus yothersi
AGAGAGAGAGAGAGAGAGAGAGAGAGAGAGATAGAGATGAAAATTACTTTCACTTAATCTTTTTGTATTCAAAAATTTAAAAGAATATAAAAGAATTATCATCAGATGTAACAAGAATGGACCCAAAGAGAAAGGGAAAGAATGTGTGCGAGAGAGAGGGAGAAAGTGAAATAAATAGAAAATATTTTACGAAAAATTTGAAGAATTACATCGGCCAACAAATCAGATGGAGAACAATTCAAGCTGAATATTTGGAGAGAGCGCAAAAGAGTGAAATAAAACATTTAAACAAATCGCCACGAAACTTTTCTGATCACATGAATTCAATTATCATATGAATTGAGGGAGAGAGTTCAAGCCCATATATGCGTACAGGTACTTGTTCGAGTATGATGTGTGTTGATTAAATTATTCTCAATCCGGCAAACCATTGAGCGTGTGTATATGTGGAGAGAGAGAGAGAATTTGTATTTCGTTAAATCATCATCTGCTTGCCAAACTCATTCCTGAGGATGATCAATAGCTCATCTGGTTCTTGCAATCGATCCAATTCTCATCGGAATAATTTTCACCAGCTGATGAGAGCAAAAGATAATTAGAAAAATTTTCTTCTCTCTCCTTCTTTCTTTCTTCCTTTCTCTTACTGATTATAAAATCTGTTCAATCAATATACATAAAAATTTGGATGGACTGATTGACAGGTATAGTTCGTGGTAAGTTTTTTTTTCTTTCCTCTCATCCGTGGCTAGCCAAATGCTGCTGGTCAAATGGTCGTGTGATCCGATTAATTCTCAGCTCTCATGGCAGATCATGAATCAGGTATTGGAACTGTATAATTTGTGAATACACACTTACACACACACAGTATATACGATCATTGGATCGTTTTCTGATTCACTTCCATTTGTCCATTCACCATGAATATCCTTAACCATGAAGGAGGTCGCTCTGGTACGTGTGTGCATATTACTATATAATCAAGAAAATCCCACAAAATGTATCCATGAAAATCGATAAGTGATACAATATTTTCATGATGATGATGACATAGAATTTGAAAAGAACCAAAATCGATGAGGAGAAAAAGAAGAAGATGATGATGAAATGAATGGAAGTGAAAAAGAACGAATCAATCAGCCCACATTTTATGCTGTTTGACTTTTGATATTTTTTTAAGCATTCGAAATCTGATCTCAAGAGAGAGAGAGAGAGAGAGAGAGCAATTAACACCCAGACAGATGTTTATCATTGTCCTCATGATCGAATTCAAATATGTATCAGATATTTCGATCAGATTTAGTCCATTGATTACGAATATTTTCATCATTTTTCATTCTTACTGATATGGAGATTGGATAAGCAGATTCAGCATCCAAGTGTCTGCATAAGGATTTCTTCTCAAATGCTCTCCGATATCCATGTTCTTTTTTTGATCTCATTAAGAAGTTTCAAATTTCTCAGTTACTCTGAACAAGAGTTGCAGATTTTTGGTTGATGATTTTCGGATTCATGAGGTTCCAGTTAGTTTTGTTATTTATCATTCAGCTGAGTTTCGATTTTTTTCCTACACTTTTTCTCTCTCTCTTCCACCACGGAATAGATGAGGTGAAGAAAGTTGAATGATCTTTTCTCTCTCCCTCTCTCTCCATCTCTCTAATTTCTCATCTTATAATTACTCATCATTTGTTAAGTGAACGAGGGGCTAATGGATACTATCGGGTTGAATTTTTTTCACCATTAAAGTCGCTTAAATGATCAACACAAGCTAACTTATATGAATGGGAAATGCTAGCGGCTTGTGTACAGATACTCTTATGTATACTGGCGAGAAAAACTAAAAATTTTACCCAAAAAAGCTGGCTCACTTCCTCCTATCTGATCCAATGTTCATTCAGTCTATCATGGTGTTCGGCAACTGTCCAGAGGCATCTAAGAATATTGTTTAACTTGACTCTCTCTCTCTCAAATTTTCCTCTCAAATCTGCGGTCCCATCGCTCAACTATCCATGGCATGTTCTAATTGATGCAGAGGAAGAGAGCCAAAATTTCCATCTTAGATATAGCCCTGAAAGCTATGTGAGAAAGTAAGAAAGAGAGAGAGAGAGAAGAGAAAAAATCAGATCCCTTCAAGACATCCTCTCAAAGCGAGAGAAGCTATCTGAAAGTGAAGATAAAAGAACTTTTGAAAACAAACTTTTTTTTCACTTAAGTGGCCTTAAGGCGATTTTCGGTGGGCCATGTACGTTATCCTTACACTATGATTGCAACAAATCCGGTCAAATGTGTCCCAGGAAAGTTAGGTTGTGTGTGTGAGAGAGAGAGAGAGAGAGAGAAAAAACATTGTTTGTGCCTCTGCCTAAATTGGCTTTTCCACTGTCAGTAATACAAAAGTGATCATTTATATGTATATGGTTTACAGTCATATATAGTCAATTGGAGCATCACTTGCTGGGATGATTACAATGTTGTGAACATGGTCCAAATGAATTGTGGATGAGATGGATGAGGGCCAACCAGTGAAAGCATGCCCGGTCTAGGGAAAGAAAAACCGAGAGAGCGAGAAAGAAAGAGAAAAAAAATAAGAGGAAAGAGCCCAATTTCCGGGGGGCCTTTGGAATTGGCCATTTTCATGAGAGAGTACTTATAAGACAGCCAAGTGAATGGCCCAAAAATTGATATTCCCAAGTGAACAGTGGAAGAAGAAGTGAAAGAAGAAGAAAAAAAGCTCAGAGAAGTAAGTAAGTGAGATGATTAGCCAGCATATTGGAATATGAAAAGAAATGGTAGAGGAAAGAAAAAGGAGTGTCCCGGGAGGATGGAGTGTTCACGATCCTGACCAGGCCATGATAACTGACCTGTTGAGCTAGTCAACTTTAGAAGTGAGGCTTTAAAGCCTAGACGGCTGGAGGCCACTTGGTGCTGATCACACCATGAACGAGCTTCAGAAAAAGATGTATATATACCTGTATTTATGTTCCAAACGGAAAGGCCGAGGCTCCTTGGTATCCGGAAATCAGGCTCTCTCTCACTATCATGAAAACGGAAATTTTTTTCAAAACTCTTTTCCGATATTTCATGATAATCACTGCTCTCTCTCTCTTTCTCTTCACATCTCTGCTCTTAGCTTGATTCTTTAAAATTTTTCTTGCTCAAAACTTTTGCTCTTTCATTTTTTTTGTTCCTTTTCTTTCCTGCTAATGAAATTTTTCTAGTGATTCTGATAGAGTCAAACAAGTAATAGTGACTAGTAGTAGTAATAGTATTACCCAAGAAATGGATGTTGATGATAATCATTCAATTTGATTGACAGTCATTGGGATGCTGCTGAATCATTTTTTCATCAAATTTTTCTTCTTCTCTCTCTTCTTCTTCTTTTGCATCTTGATCATCATCATTCTCATCATCGAACGAGAGCATAAGACTTGTATGCAAGCTTAAACATACACACATGCGAAATATTGTGGCAGATAATCATGTTGAGATAGATTTGCACGGCATCTGTTCGTTGGATTCCAAGAATAAGTGTGCAAGATAGAATGAAAGAAAGAAAGAAAGAGAGAGAGAGAGAGAGAGAGAGATTGGATGGGCTCGATGAATTGAGATGCTGATTCTGAAAAACGATGACCAATCTTTCTCCTTTTTTTAACCGGCCAACATAACTAGCTTGCCATTCCACTGAGCCTATCCCAATGATATCGTGATTTACTTCTTCCACCTTCTCCATTCCATGAGTTCTATCCATGAGGCGGAGAAAGAGAGTATAAGAGATTACAAATGACCAATCTTCCGAACATACTTTCAGATAATCGTTACCATCGGTAAGGTCATTGAGAGAAGAGAGAGAGAGAGAAAAAGGATGTGGATATGGATGACAAGCGAAAACATATTTGAAGCTAAAGATGATCAAGTAGATGATGATGATAGAATAGAATGGATGCTGATATTATCCATTATTTTGAATGAGAGCACGTTGTGTATGATGCAAACTTGACTGCCCACATGGCTGAAGTATCATCACCATCAACATCCTCATCAGATCAGTTGTTCAATAGAAAGAGAGAGAGAGATCAAATGATGATACTGTGAAAAGCATCAAAGGGGCCAACAATATTGAGCCGTGAGACGTTCATCGACAAGGAACATGAAAGAGATACGTTGCATTCAATTAATAGACCGCAGAACGTGCCGATAAAAACACTTGACTTGTCAGCATGATTCCCTGGTTGATATTGAATATTGGCAAAATTTTGATTATCTGACGCCAAAAGATGTATTGGAGTGGATATATTCAATCAATTGATCCCAAAAATTGGTAGATAAGTTTCACGACTACATTTTATCTTATCTGAAAGAGAATTTCTCTCTAATCAGTGTGCTTGAAAGTGTTGTGATGAAGAATTTTGATAATAAATCGGCTTAGTTTTTTTATTCATGATCATGTCACGACAATTACACTTGCCTCTTGCTTCCATCCCTTCCTCTCTATCTCTCTATCTATCTCAGCCACCCCCATCATTTTTTGGAAATTTTTGGAATATGTATTTTTCTCACGCCCAAAATGAAAACTTTTTAAACAACTTCATCAGTGAAAAGGGGGAGCCAAAATTTTAGCATGATTTGCATGAATTTGCATGTTCCATTTGTAATACACATACATAAATATGTACCTCTATTAGTGTTATTTAGAATTGAAAATTTTGAAGTCATTATTATTGAATTTTTCATTCAAAGTATATTTTAACGCTCCATTATTATAATGCATATGTATGGTATATGTGTGTTCTTGTTAAACTTTGATCCCGACCAATGATTACGGTGATTGATGATGATATAACCTCGACAATTGGTCATAATAATGGAGCTTATTAGCACAATTCATTTTCTCTCTCTCTCTCTTTCTTCATCTTTTCTATTCAAGTAAAAATATTCATAAACACACATACACACATTTAACAAAAAAGTAATCCAGTTTCACATGTGTGTATGTGTACAAGAGAGGCTTCATTTCAACCCATCCCGATTGCTTCTTGGATTCAAACTCATGTCCATGCCTCATGTACATCAATCAACTCTTTCCTTCCTGAACTTTCCTCTCTCTCTTCCACGCTCACAGGCCATTGATACCGCGTATATAAGCCCTAAAGGCTATGATGAAAAAGCTTCTTCTTCTTCTTGCTCTAACATAACCCGTCCTGTATGTAACGGTAAATGTATGTGTCCCGTTGAACAGGCCACAATTTTTTTGGCAGACATAATAGTTAACGTATATACATACTCACATGTAGCCATACGAAAAGAAGAAGGAGGAGAGAAATGATCAGCGAGTGCTTGTAAATAGTTTCCGGGACTTGAATGATTTCGTAGGAATCATGCTAATGAATAAGAGGTATCTGAATATTCATTCATTTTATAATAACAAGTTAACAATGAAGTGAGAGAGAGAGAGAGAGAGAGAGAGAGAGAGAGAGAGAGAGAGAGAGAGAGAGAGAGAATGAATTGGATTACTCGGAAATATATCCGATTTTGGGACTCAAATTTTTGTTGAGAATAGATTATTAATGGAGAGAGAAATGAGCTCAATCTCAATCTCATTATGATCGGTGTGTGTACGATTGTGTCAATCTTTGTCTGATTCAATACATGATGATGAGAGGAACAAAAAACACTTGAGGCGAGAGGAAGATGAATCGATTGTGAGGTCAGATTCGTTGCGATTGATCATCAACAATTATCAACCTGATGACTCGTGATGAGGCTCAAGATTTTCGATAGATTCATCATTATGATCATCATCTACATGAGATCAACAGTCAGCAGTCATGATTTCATTTTGATAAAATGGAAGTGAAAATATTTTCTCGCCCAATTCAATACGAATGATGTAAGTCCGAAGAGAGAGGAAGAGGAAAAGAGTAGGCAGATTAGGTAAAGATGCTGTTGATGATCCGCAAAATATTGGATCATTTTTTCTTCATCCACAATCAAATATTGGATGGCTATTCTGAGAATTTTCTAATTTCCTGGACCGGAAATAAGCTGGAGTATTTATATAAACTGTCACACACACACACACAATTTTTTGGTGGACAGGGATGAATATTTTAAGGTCCAAATATTCCAGAACGAAATCGTTGTTGTTGTTGTTGATTCAGTCGAGGAAGCTCTATTTTGCATTCTGACCATTTAGATGTGTCAGCAAGCACCGTCACTGATCATATTGCCGAAAAAAAGTCCGACTGTCTACACTTGACCCGAAAAAGAAGAGGATAATTTTTTTCGCGCTCATCATCACAGATGACCGAAAAATTTTGTAAGAAGCACTTTCAACCACCATCGAAATTTCTCTCTCTTATTCTTATTCCATGCTTAATTGATGTGGAACGAAGCGCGTTTGTGAATATTGAGATTGATAATATTTTTTCATATTCTCTTTATCCGAAAAATCGATGCTTTATGCTGATCGATTTTTTCATTCCTTCTCTTCTATTACCTTCATTTTCTTTTAAATGTAAATGTTTTCTTATCACCAAATTTTGTGGCTTATCTCATCGAAACACAAAACAAAAAAAATTATTTGTTGAATCAATATTTCAGTCTATCGTTCGCATGTATGAAAATATCTTTTATACAGATCGGGTACACATGTGCATGTATATTGAAAGCTCCGAAAAAATTAGTTGCTATAGCCAGAGAAAAAATCACTTAACTTGATCAGTTACAAAATCATTAGGTCCGATGTGAATAAGGTGGAAAAAAGTGTGTGAATGTAGACAGCCAAGATTAATTCAAAATATCAAGAACCCTGTTATTCAGAATGCCTTAGAGGCTCAAATTGGACGGGTTATAGTCACTAAGAAGTAAACAAGGAAGCGTAATCATTAGTAAATTTGGTAGTATCATAGAACCGGTCAGAGGCCATTCTGACCGATTCTGTGTCCACGGATTGTAGATTCATTCAGTATCATAATATGTTTGAGTGTATGGTTAGATTTAGTATCACTTACATTTGCAATTGAATTCGGTCAACACACATTTCTTTGTAATCAAAAACGTAGCTCTTGAATAACGGTAAAAAAAATTCATTCCTTACTTTGCTGTATTCAAATGATCGTTGAGTATAAAATTAGCCTGAAAATTGGTGAATTAAAAGATTCTCACATGGGGCCAATCCAGATCGGTTCAAGAAAATCATCAAGAGTATATACTCCAATAGAATGGTTAAATATATATCTGCATACCTACATTCCAGACTATACCCATTCATGCCTTCTTTTGATCTCATGAAACTCGCCTCTTTTCGAAATGATTTTCAAAATCACACTACTTTCAACTTCTTAAGCTCCATTATGTTTAGCCTATTAAAGTTGTACTGACAGTCAAGATTGGAGTGATTAACAAAGACTAACTTTCTAATTATCATCATGTTCCTCAGCCGGTAGATATGTGTGTGTATATATGCATGTATTCATTCAGTAGAACAGTTTTCACTGGAATATCTAACCTATTTTCAGGATTGCCGAGGTTTGGAAATTCTTTTCTGAAAATGATTTACCGATGATCAAATTCTAATCGAAAAGAATCGTGACAGAAGAAGAAAAAAAAGATCACCGTATCTACTGATTGATAGATAAAACTTTTCAGTAATAATAAATGATAACAGTTAATCAATCTTGTATAATAATAATACACAAACAAGTTTCTCCTTTCTTACTCTCTTTTCTATTCAATGCTGGTTTAAATATCATCACATCATCACCGCTAATCTTATCTGGTGAAAGAGAATGAAAAAAAAAATTTTTAATTCTATCAATATTCATGATTTTAATGTTTTCTTTTTGTTTCTTTATCATTATTATTTTTAACCACATCAGTTATCATCACCGTTATCTTCGTCATCATCTCCATCTTCCTCCTCCTCCTCCTCCTCCTCTTCGATGCCTACATCTTCTCCTTCCATCACCACTGTCCAAGACAAAGCAATCCAATCTGGCTTACCATATAGACATGATATATCATCAACGGCAATTAATATAGCCCACAATAATGCTAATAATGGTCACAGAAATAGTTTCCATCATCATCACAATGATCACCATCACAATATTGGCAAGCATCATCATTCAACATTCAAGAGCAAAAGTTGCTCCAGCCTAGAATCATACACATTAACCCTCTCACTGACCAGTGAGGATGAAGGATTAGGTGATGATGGACGTCGAGATCAATTCTCTGGTCCAAGTAGTCTGTCTGATTTACATTTATCGTCTGATGAAGAGTCCGGTAAAGCTGATGATAATTCTAATGATGATGATGGCTCCCATCATCCCAATTCATCCACTTCCGCCTCTTCTGCCGCATCTTCATCATCCTCTCGATCAACCCATTCATCAGAGTCACCAATCAATGATTTGAATCCATTTGGGACGTCCAGTAGAGATGGTAACAGTCAAAATCGTAGCGATAATGGACAAGAGTCAAATATATGTATCAAATGTCAGGAAAGAGATTCCATGGTCCAACAGGAAATAGAAATGTTATTAAAAGAAAGAGAATCACTTCGGGAACAGGTACTTGAGCTGGAAGAAGCTGAAAATGATGCCCGATTGGTTAGTCAACAATTAAAGAGACAAGTAGATAATCTATGCAATCAAGTGGAATGTTTACAAATTACATTGGCCAAAGCTAATCAGCAGATTGATGAGAATAATGAATTGATTCAAAGTCTTCGAGAGGAAGAATTGAAACTTAAAGTTGATTTTATGATGGCTCTAATATCGAAGCATGAAGAATCACCAGGAAATTTTTTGGAAGAATTGAAAGCCAAATTGAAAGAGAAACGTCGAGAATTGGATCAACTTCATCCTCTGTTCCATCATCACCACTCTTCCAATAATCATTCGTCCTGTTCATCTCCTTACCATTCAAATGAGAGAATAAGTGATCATCATCACTTCAGATCCCTTCAGCGAGCTTCTTCCTCCTCATCAGTTTCACATCATTCGGATGCCAATGACTGTGAAATATTTGTTCCTGAGGACAGTTTGCCACCCAATTTGGGTTCTTCATTCCATGTGAAAAATGTCGAAAATCGTCTCAAACGATCCAGAACAACTCTTAGCTCTTCATCCTTGACCAGTTGCAAATCGATTGGCACCAATGACCCTGTGAATAGGTCAGCACCGATGCCAATATGCGAAACTGTTAAGCCCAAAAAGATTGACCTTATGGCACCGGACATGTCAAATGATTCCTGATTGAGGAGAAGAAGAAGAAGATGCAGATTTTTCAATTTATCCGACATGCTGATATCGATTTTGTGAGAACCGCTTGAAAAACAGAAAAAATTAAATTCAAAATACCGTTACTTATCTCCAATGTTGTCCTATTCACTTAGATGGTGAAAGAGGAGGTAGATGTAAAATTTGTATAATAAGAAAATCCTACATATTTTCTGAAGAAATTAGGAGAGAAATTATGAATAAGACAAAAATGAATTGAAAATCGAATCATCAAAATGAGAATTACCAAAAATACCTTCCTAATTGACCGTTTGATGACCATGATCAAGGAATATATCATTGAAGACCCATGAAGCTGAAGGGAACAATTTTGGAAATTTTCTTCGCATTCTCCGTGTAACAGAATCTGTTGAATTCTAAACCGAGAACTTCAATTAATGTGAGCAATCTCTATTGAATCGGAGTCTACAATTTAGACTAATAATACAATCATTGGGTGAGTTTATTACAAAGATTTGAGCTATTTCAACATTGACCGAATATTTTGACTATACCCTCGTAAATAGTGTGGGAATGATCTTGCCTAAAACATCTCACCAATTTGACTGCTTAGTAATCCATTGCTTATGTTTTTTTCCTGTGAAAAAATGAATCATCATCAAAAACAGAAACAGATTTTCACCAGACAATCGTACACCCAATGATGTTAAATCCAAAATTCCATGATCGAATGACACAAGTTGGTTTAAATGGTTCAAAGTTCTGCCAATTGGTCAAAAGTTACTCGAAAAAAGTAAAGAATCCAAACGTTGGAGCTTTCAACTCATGAACAACGATTTTTTACCAAGAAGACTCAGGAAAAGATGATTGAGGACTGATTAAATTAATACCAGCCTTAGAAAAATTGTGAATGTTCAGAATTTATTAGGATTCTTATGAGAATAAAACAGTTTACACTATCAGAACTTTACTATTCTCGGAAATAGAATATTTTGACACCCAAAATTGTAATCAGAGGACAGGTTCTAAGAATTTTTGATATGAACTAAAAATGAAACCCTTCTAAAAAGAAAAACGATTGATTTTCAGCTTAAAATATACCAATTTGTTCCTTCTCCTTCCCAGTTTGGTTTAGAATACATACACCAATGTATGTATATTTGAATGTTCCGAGTTAAGATACCGAGATTTATGTATATTAAGTATTCAAATCGAATATTTCTTGGAACATTCAAAATTCATGGGCTCTGAGGCTTTTGCTATTTGAACTCCTTGTAACTTGTTTTATTTGTTCAATTTAGAGAATTTTTTTCTCCAGAATATCGATCTTGATCTAGTTGTTTCCCTAACCTTCTTATTTGTACTTTCCTGAGCATCGTTTGATTGATTTTACTTTTTTGCGCGAATAAATCACCGTTTAACAATTACATCAATCAATAAATAGGAAGCGTTATTATGGTAATTTCAAGATGTATTTGCACGTTTTTGAATCTATCTACCTTCAATAAGAAAGACGCAATATTGCATCTGATATCAAATGCTTCGTTCCTTTCTAAACTCTGAATCCCCGACTGAATATTGATTATTATTAATATTGTCAATTTTTTATTTTTTCAAAATTGGTAATTATAGGATCAGCGATAGCACAATTTCGAAATTTCATGATTGAATTACTCAAAATGATTCAAATGGTTCAAAGTTCAGCAAATTGATCGAAAAATTACTCGAAAGTTTTAGATATCAAAGCTTTTGATCCATAAACAAGGGTTTAGTGAGGAAAAAACTCGTGAAAATTTAATCTAGTACGAATTCTACCAAACTGTGAATTATTGTAATGAAAAAATTTGGAACTCGTCAAGATTTTTGGGACAAGAAAACGTTTGTTTTACCAAAACTATGTGATTTTTGAAAATAGAATATTCTAATACCCAAAATTATTATACTTTAGGTTAAAGTTTTATGGAAACTTAATTCGACTTTAAGAACGATGTGTAGTGTAATAATTATCGGTGGCTCACAATCCGATTATTGACCATGATTTGAGATGAAGAAGATGGTTTTCGTGGGAAGTAAAATTTGATACTGGATGGCGACTTTACCTCTAACCCTAAGACCATTCATTCGTTAGGGCTTAATCTTTTGTTTTAATTTCCTAAACGCTAGTGAGACATGGAAGTTATCTGTTAATATTTATACTCAGGAATGCATCTTAGTTTTAATCAGAGATTGTTGCGCCAATCGGACCAGTAAAATAGAAAAGAGAATGATTAATAGTAACTGTTCAGTTCCCTCAGGTGAATGTTATCTCCGGAAATCCATGGGAATATCTGTCAATCCAATATGAAAGCTGAGAAGAGTTTTTCGATTTTGAGTTTAACGGTTCAGGCAAAGAAGATGGACTGGGATAGGAATGATTTAGAAAAATGTCTGTGAACGCTATACGTTCTTGATACAATTTTGCATCTATCTTTTGCAAATAAAGTACAGTATTCGAGTAGCATCAAATGTTTTTTTCTTCCCAGATTTCGAAATTCCTGAATTTCAGATAATCGTCAATTCTTGGCTGAATTAACATTGTCTCTTGGAATTCATAATTTTCTATTCAAGTTTTTTCTTGGTAATAGCAAAATTGGTTATCATGGCATCAGTGAACATCAAACAAAATGGTTTCAAATGTTTGATATGTAAGCTTGTTCCATTTTGACTATCCTCAGTCAAACAGTTGGACTTGTGCCTCTTCAATTATTCATGCTTCATATGCATGTAATCCAGTGAAAAGTATTCTATCTTTGCCAAGATACATCCTAGGAGTCCTAATGAGTTCTTTAAATGAAAACAATCATCAGAGACAGTAACAGTCACCCACACACAAATTTATCTCATTAAAATAATGGTGCACATACGCACACTTATACCAATTGTGAATCTTGTCAGTTGTCGCTCAAATTTTCAAAAGATGCCATCATAATTAGCCATCTACAATTTGAATAGTCAAAAATTTGTTCGGATTCATTATTGGAATACCTAGATCTCTCTGACTCAGCTCCCAATTACTTTTAGAATCACTTTTCAAAATTTCATTGTCTGAACGCTCAATAATCTGAAATTCTTCGGAACAATAATCTTGATCAGTATGAAATTTTGAAATAAAATTTTGACTTTTGTCAAACGAAAAAAACAAAACAAAAAAACATCCCAAAACTCAATTTTTTGTCAAAAATAATTCACGATACATGCACATCTACCCTTTTCCCATTCACACCAACTACTACTATTCAATTGGTGATCTAATCTCTTACTTTCTCTCAAGTGAAACATGCATATCCAACATTCCAAGTCAAGAACGCACTTTTCACGCGCCAAAGTACACTTCGTTCTTGTCCGGGGCCATCGTGCTAGATGCACCATTCGCATCCTCATCCCTCTCTCTCTCTTCCCAGCATCTCACCTCTTCCATTATGAACCTTTCTCTCTCTCTCTCACTCACATGTCACCCTCTCCCTTCTCTCTCCCCCCTCCCGACTAACTCAAAGTTGAATAACCCTGATTCACTACCACCCACTCACCTGGTAGCGAAATATACCGTTATTCCTTGACTCACATTGATAGCACAAAGTGGCGCTGGTAAACTTAACAAGCGAAATGCAACGCGCGCGCGAGCATCGAAATGAGTTGATGGAAGCTTGAAGCTCGAAAAGAGAGAGAGAGAGAAAGAGAGACAGTTTCTTCTGGAAGACATGAGAGCTCGTGGATTGAAGAAGAAGAAGTGGTAAAGTTCTATTTGGCCAATAATTTTTGTCAAATTGAATTGGAATTGTTCATCGTCTATCATCAACTGATCATCAATCGATCGGAAACTGTGGACAGTGTGTTTGTGTGTGTGGATGTGTGCACTTTCTCACTTTTGGACTGTGCTGGGACTCTTTTTTATGTATTACACCAATATTAATCATTTGTGAACACATTTTATCTGACTATATTTTTTGAATGCTTTCGGTACAATCAATCGAACTGTGCCTCTCGGACATTCAACCTACCACACTTGACTGTGACTCGGATATGTCCGATATTAAAGTGATAATTAAGCAAAACGACGAGGAGTTCGAAGAGGATAACGTCAATCTGTGTGATACTCGAAAGGTAGGATATTTGAATTCAGCAACCATTCCATCAGCAACTTGTTCATTGTGTGTCTATCTTGTTGTTGTTTGTAACTTTGATTTCGTGTTAAAATGCGACACTTTCCGCATTCTTCTTGACCACTCGGATTACTCAGGCCAATGGACTAATTTTGAAATGTATTCTTCTTTTTCTCGGTTCCCACTTGTTCCACTTTGCTTTGCCCGGTTGTTAACATAGTGGCGATCTCGCTGGTGTCCACAAGCCAAATATATTTCAACAACCGGTAAGTTTATCAATTTTCATTTTCTCATATCAGAACTTTTACTATTATTGAACACATAACACACAACTCATTTATGATTTATACTGCAATCGAATGCATGTAGGTTGCCTGTGTAATATCGAATATCTTTTCTTACATCGATTTTTACATGATCTCAGATCATGAAGAAAGAGAAAACTGGATTATTGCAATCGGTTTTCTGTTTCATGTGTGCATATATTGCTAACTGCTCTTTTTCTGCAAATCATGCATATATATTATGTGTGTATGTTCTCTAAAATTAATACATATTGACTCGCATTTCCTATCAATCATCATCTCACTTGAGTTAAATGAATCATCCGAAAAAAATTTTATCCCCATCTTACTCAAGAACCGGGCAATCAATCAATCAATTTCTGAACCACATGTCTTGATACACCTCGGAAGTGAAACACTTTATGCATCTTCTCTTTGCTCTCCAAATGAGAATCTTTTTCCAGCATGGCTATTTCAAATGTAGAAATATATACACATAAGTGAAATTTTCCAACGGATAAGATTACATACATACACATACACACTTACCAGAATTCAGAGTAAAGTTCGACCCGGATTAGTTCTCTTTCTCTTTCTCTCTCTTCCTAGATACCAGCCAGCTAAAAATATCAGGATACATCGGGGTGAATGAACTCTCAATGAACTTCTCTGGCGGGGGAACAGAGCAGCCTCTATGATACTTTTTTCCCCCTTTCCAATGGATTTTCTCTCTCTCTCTCCCTTCCACCTCCCCCATCTTGGTGTATTACTACTACTGATACTACTGACTTCTCTTCCTGATTCTCTCTCTCTATGTGTATGTATGTAATTTCGACCCCCTTTCCACCTCAATCTCTTTACTTTGATCATCGCTTCCTAGTCTATCTGAACTCATGCTTTTCCTATGGCTGTGTAATCGGGCCATCCAAAGCCATCACTGTATGTATGTGTGTTTGTGCTCGAAATTTGTGATATTTATGATTAAATGTTACAATACATATGCAATTAGTGAGAGATAGAACAAGAGCAAGAGAGGTGGAAGAGTGGGGTAGAGAGTGAAAGAGATTTTGGGCCATAAGATCGAATGAAATTGGAATGTGTAAGGTGTGTGAATGTATGTTGTGAACTCATATTCTCTTTTGCCTTAACAGCAGCAGCAGCATTTCTTTTTCGAATTTATTTTTTATTCTCGAACTCGATCGTTGATCTGTCGTGAAGGGTAAGAAGGAGGTGGTAGTGGGGGAGGAGAAGGAGAAAGAGAAAGTGGGGGAGAGGGGGAGAGGGGGAGAGGAGGGAGGACGATATGTTGATGACGATGAAGAGAACCCGCGAATTGGAGTGTGCAAGTAAGAAAGTGTTCACAATCAGGAAGGTGTTCTTGTGAATGAAAGAGAAAGTAGCGAAAGTAACCCTAAGGAAGAGAGAGAGAGAGAAAGAGAAAGAGAGCAAAAGAGAGCAAAAAGAAAGAGAAGAAAGAGAAAAGAGAGGTAGAGCGACCTTTATTTCATCGGTCATTGACCTGTCCCACTTTCGAAGCGGGGGTGAATGCATGCTGCTGCTACTGCTCTCTCCTCTCTCTTTCTCTCTCTCTTTCTCTCTCTCTTTCTTTCTCTCTCTAGTATTGGATGCCTTTCTTATGCTCTCTCTCTCTCTCACCCAGAAACTAGAGCAACCACAGAGAGGGAGGAAGAGAGAACTCCCATAGTCGCGGGGGAGGTCATGATGATGACTGTATAGCCTTCGATGGCCCCTTTTTTAACCAAGATATCTCGAATGGCCTCTTTATTTGTCTATCACATCTTATATGCTTTCTCTCTCTCTCTTTCTCGATCTTATTTTGTGCCATTGGAACGGCAAATAGAGAGGCCGATGAAGACCTAGTCAGGATAGAAGAGGGAGAGAGAAGGAACGAGGTGAGAGAGATTCTCTCTCTCTCTCTCTTGATGGCTCCCGTTTGATTTGGATAAAGTGGGTTACTTATCATGAGTTCAGTGACCTGCACAGGGAGGAATAGGGACCGAATTTGTGCGAATTTGATACTCATAGTACTCAATTGGACGATCAAAGAGAGCAAGANGAGAGAGAGAGAGAGAGAGAGAGAGAGAGAGAGAGAAATTTGTGGCATTGCTTCAAATCGGACACTCAGTTAGTGTGAGCATCATTACGTGTTACCATACGTGGTATATATTCTGACGAATATCTTCAGGTCAGGTTCACCAGGAGAACCAGGAGAAAAGCGCGCCGATAAAAAGATGCTCATAAAATGGTCCAGCTCTCTTTCTCTCTTTTCGAATGGTGCATTTCGCTTTTTCTCCTCCTCCATCTTCACACACACTCTCTCTCTCTCTCTCTTCACTCGCAACAAACACATCAGGTCAAGGTTGAAAGTATGAACCCGATCGTACCTTCAACTGTACACCAGGGCAATGCCCTCAATTTAACCTAGTTTTTTAGCCTCTTTCGTGTCTTGTTCTCGTTTCACTAACATTCACTTTCTCTCTTCTCTCTTCACTTTCCCTTCTTTCTACAATGCTTGGTAGAGCTCGATCACTTTCTCTCTCTCTCTCTCTCTCTCTCTCTCTCTCTCTCTCTCTCTCTC
>QZCP01000745.1:191207-208198 GCA_003956705.1 Brevipalpus yothersi
TCTCTCTCTCTCTCTCTCTCTCTCTCTCTCTCTCTCTCTCTCTCTCTCTCTCTCTCTCTCTCTCTCTCTCTCTCTTGTCCCTTCGCGCTCCTTTATCAGCGACGTTGAATCGACGATCGAGCTTAAGCATCAAGACCAGGCAGCATACTTTTCAAGGAAGTGACTGAACACATTCACCCGCTCACTTGCCACTTTCTCTCTCTCTCTCTCTCTCTTCAGCATCTCTCACTTGTATTGTCAACCGATTGGCTTCAATATTACAATTAGATTGCTCTAGAAAATAAGGCTCCTCAATGAGATCACCTTCGTTCTCTGCGTTCTTCCAGCTGATCATTTGCCTTCCGAGTACAACACACATCGATAAAACTTATATTTTTCACCTCCTTTTTTCAGTGTAACAATTTGACTCTCTCCTCTCAATATGTGACCCACTGAAACAAGAGAGAGAGAGAGAGAGAGAGAGAGAGAGAGAGAGAGAGAGGAAAAGTCACGAAAATTCGTTTATCCTGATTAGGTTGAATTTGTGAGTGTAGCCAAATTTTGATATTTCAAGGATTTCAAGGGAATATCGGGTAACTTTGGATTGAGAATCCGTGGGAAGAGGAAATAGTATCAATATCGATATCATTGAGACGTCTAAGATTGATTGATTAATTATTGGCTAAACACACTTTCTCACAAATACAAGTCGGTACAGCTTCAGCATCACTTGAGGTGGATACTGAGTAGGAATGCTCCGGTTAATCATGACCATTAGTGAATCGAATTTTGAATACATTTTTTCTGTCTACCATCTCAATTCAGCTTGTACATACTTCGATACTTTGACTCCAAAAGTGCGTATCACCATTACTACTGCTGCCGAAGCCAGCCGCTGGTGTTGATTTGAATTCGTAAAAGTGGCCTCAATCTACTTTGACTCACTTTCTTTTTCGCTTTTATTTCTTTTGAATGTTTCTTATGCTTGTCCATTTTTCGCGCTCACTTTTGATTTCGGTCAAACCTTATTCGACTAAATGAGGTAATGAAACCTCGAACTTGTTATGGTTACGGTTTGTTGACCCCAAACTCGATGAACTAGAATACCAGTACTTTTCATTGTGAAAGTTGAGAATGAAAAATCTGCTCAATGAGTGAGAGATAGAGAGAGAGAGAAGCGATTAATCGATGTTGAACTATCGAAATTAGGACTAAACTCGGTTTCATCGAGATCACTTTATCATGAAATGATGAAAGACATGATTTGTATAACATCTAAGTCAAAGTATTCGAAAGCCGAGTAGCTGTAACTGAAAAACTTTCGCTATCAAGCAACTTACTGCAACCGGCCGATTTTATTGAGACTCTCCTGTGATCATGTGAGAATATGGACCATCTTTTTCACCATGATATCAGTCTTGCTCGATAATCGTGAAAGCCTCTGTTCCACATTTGACGATAAAACTTGGCAGAGAGATATCAGGAAGCCAAAAAGTTCCGCTATTTATTGATCAACATCCATGAAATATGGACAAATTGTTTATGAAAACAAAATTTATTGGCCCAAAAGATTGAAAGCGATAGATTAATTGTGATAAATGATTGCATAATCATTTCATGACCTATCTATCTATTGAGGGCCCGAGTGATGATGACAATAGATCAACTTGATCTTACTTTCGCTCATAGCCATCGACAAGAATGAGGATAATAACGTACACAAGAATAAGGTTGTTGATGAGGAAGAGAAGAGAAAAAAGAAAGGGAAAGAGAGGCATGAGGAAGCCTTAATCTGGTATTAGGTTATCAATGCACATATCTCTATGTGGTTGATGATAAATTGGAGTTCAAAGACCCTCTCGACGTTTCATTGGTATCGTATCGACAAGCAGATCAGTAAAGAGAAAAAGAGAGAGAGAGACGAAAGAGACGAAAGAGGAGCAAGACCAAGTGATAAACTAGCTAATCACACTTCTTTCTTCACCCCATAATGCATTCTACTTTATCACTATCACCACCAGCATAATCACCATTGTAGTGGAAGTTTGCGGAAGCTGCTCTTGATATTGCATCTTTTTCGTCAGCATCGCTTGAAACACATTCCGGAAGCTGAGCTGAGCTCTTCTTTTCATCATTTCGAGATATTTTTATCGTCCAAGCGAGATGGCAGCACGGATACTATATTTAGAATCGCGTTTTTTTTCTACTAACGAAATTAATCGATTGAACGAACCGTTACTCGAGTTGGGATAAAAATTCGTTCAATTATATTTCATGAGGAATTATTAAGTAATATGCGATTCTTGGATATGAATTTTGGCGATACACAATATCTGAATGGCGAAATATTTGTTGGAATAGGCCTGCAAGGCATGAATGTCTGGATAATTTTTGAGAGAGAGAAAATTTTTATGCTCTCTCTCTCCCTTCTCTTTACCTCATTCTCTTGAACCTTGAATCTTTTGGATCGATGAAAAATGAGCTCAATCGTTGATTGGTGTTCTTGATGTGTCCTGGAAAAATGTTACTGTTACTGTTAAAGGTCAAGCGAACGAAAAATTTGGTCATCAAAATGGTTAGCTTCTGAAAATCGGCTACTTAACAAGCCTTCACTTTCTCTCTCTCTTTCGTGCTCTCTTACTCGCTCAAAAATCGAACACCTCTTCTTTACTCAAGTGTGCCAATCAGATTATTTTATTACAATATCTTTCCCGTAAACCGTGTTCCCGAAAAACTTTTTTTCCCTCAAAAAAAAGTGTACAACTTCAGCCCACATGAAAACTTCCTTCTCAACATCCGCCAATATCCACAAGATGCCACTAGCGGTTGCATGTCAGATGGCTATCATCATCAAGTTCAGTTCCAGTTCCATGGCGAATAATCTGCGCTCTCTCTCTTTTCATGATGAGGCTAGATCATGATGCTCTCTCTACCCAAAGATCATGGCCCTCCAAAGCCCGCCTCAAACTTTTCAAGGGCAATGGGAATTAAGGCAAAACTGATGCCCTGGTGTGTGACGGTAGAGGAATGATAACACATACTTACACCAAGGCAAGGCTCAGTTTGTTCAAAAAAAAGCTTCCAATTTTAGAATGATTCAGATTTTTCTTTGCGTCTAAATCTGATTTCAAGAGTGGAAAAAAGTCTGTGTGTGGAAACAGGGGGAGGGGGAATACTTCAAATGGAGGAGAAAAAATTTAATGCTTTGGTATCTGGGAATCATGGTCTGAACTTTTCAAATAAGAGTAACATGTCACATGATTATCGATTGTGTGTCGATTCTGTGGAACTAGAATGCCCCTTTGCTTTCAACATACATGCATACATGGTACAGACTATTTTAGGATGAAATGGCTATCTTGGAATCGATTTAATCGTTCATCACATCGCTCTCTCTCTCTCTCCTCTCTCTCCCTCCATGGCTCACTGATCTTGCCTCGAAAAGTTCACTCACCAGCTCGAGCTGATGATGATTGGTGACGATTATTATTATTACATGATATGAAATGATGATCGTCAGGGCGCTCTATGGTGTTCGCCTGTCCCAGTGATTTGTGATGTATCCCTCTCTTTCTCTCTCTCTCTCTCCCACATGCGTTCATATTTTTTCTACTCTCTCTCCTTCTTCACCATATTCTCTCATGATGGTTGGTGATGATATGGCCATGATTGCCGGTTCATGGGAGTCCGAAAGTCCCGAAGCAGGCGCACATGATAAAAATAATGAAGCATTTTGGTGTGAGGTCAGAGCGCGCCGATGGAAGAGAGGCTGCGTTTAGCAAAGAAAGAGAAAGAGAGAGATGAAGAAGAGCGAATTTATATCGATCTGAGGAATGGGTTCAAGGCAGTTCATGGCAACTCTCCGAAATATATTCCCTCTCTCTCTCCTTCCAAACTCTGCCAGCATCCTTCGATTATCATGTTATCATGTTAACCTGCTCCTCTCTCTTTCATCTGCCCTCATCTCTGCTCGGTCTCACCTTCTTCTCACTGCTTTGTCCTTCATCATCTAGCTTATCATGCGAAGACCTACTCTCTACTCTCTCCTCCTGCTCATCTCTTCTTCTTCTCATCGAGTTCTGAAGGTTCTGAAGCACAGCGCGCGCTCAATGTTGCATCAGAGAGAAGCATCTCCCTCTCTCTCTCTCTCTCTCTCTTGGCCATAGAAAGCAAAAAAAAGAGCAGGTCAATGGATCCCAAAGTTTTTATTACATCAAACCAAAAGGATGAACATGAGTTCAAGGTCAAGGTCAACTCGATCACTCTTGCTTTTTCTCTCTCTCCTTTCTTGTCTCGGACTATGTATATATGTGTGTGTGTGAAGAGGGAGAAAATTTTTCAAGATGAAATCTTGTGGAATTTTTTTATCTTTCTCCCAGAACTCGATCCCTTTCTCTCTCTCTCTCTCTCTCTCTCTCTCTCTCTTTCTCTAGTCTCTCACTCCAATGATTTTTGACTGCCAATCGACGGACCACAAAGGCTGTTGTTGACTTATGTCTTTTTCGATGCCTTCTTCATCATTTAAGATGCTCTCAGGCATGTCATCTCTCTCTCTCTCTCACTCGGCCTCCTTAATTGAGCCTTTTTTAGAGATCTTCAAATAGTGTGTCTCGAGAGCGATTTTTCAACTCTCTCTGTCCCACTGTGGGTCTTACTTTCGCTCTCTTCTCTTTGAAAAGCTCTATGATAAACGCTTGGATGCCCAAAATATACAAGAGACCAAGTGAACGAGAGAGAAAAAGAAGTGAAGGGGACTTGTAAAGCAGGCCACTTATGGCCCGATTTTTTGTCTTCACCATACTATTTCTCAATGGAGCTTCTCTAGTTTTTCCCAAAAAAATCAGGCCTCACAGGCAAAGGACCTTTTGGAGATCTTTACGTTTGTCCACGCACACATACACATATATACCCATATATATAAATACACACGCCAATCTAGTCCTCTTTTTTTTGGCCGCCCTTCTCACTTCTAACTCCATGAGAAATTCAGCTTCAAAGAGAAAACTCGATATTGGCTCCTGGTTGAATCCCTTTTCTTACTACTTTATTTAACATCTATTTTCAACTTTATCTGTTCAACTGGATTCCCAACTAATGTCATGTGAGAAGTGACTCCTATTTTAATTGGACTCAAAAGAAGAGAGAAAAAGTTTCCCCAAAATTGAAGTCTCAAGCTCACTTTCACCACCACATTGATGGAAGCTATATTTAAATGTAGCCATAGACATGCATGCATGCATGCATGCATGCATGTGTGTGTGAAAGTGTCTACGAATATCTTGGTCTACATGACCAGAGGAGTTGACAAAAGTTTGGCAAGAAAGGATCACACTTATGCGTGATTGAATTCAATTGGTATTCTCGAAACGGCTTCATTAGAGAAGAGAAAAAGAGAAAAAAGAAAAAGAAAATGAGAATGAGAATCAGCACAAAGATTTATCAATGGAAAAACATTTGTTTGCAAACAAAACAGCATCGATATAAACGTCAACGTATGCACACTATTGAATATTTCATCGTGCATCATGTTTAGCCTTTATCATCATCATTTTTCCACTCACAACCCATCAAGTTGGTCCAACCTTTGATTGTTGTTGTTGTTGTTGTTGTTCACTTGTTCTTCTACACCTTCATCAAGTCATTCTCATTCATTCTCTCTCTTCAAATCAATCGATCGATCGATTTACCGAAACTTCTATTGGATATACACACACACTCTCTTTCTCCTTGACTTGGCACGTCTTGTTCTCACAAGGTCCATTCTCTTTTTGTCCTCCTCAAATCGATCATTCGTAAGTGATCGGGCAATCATTTGACTGGGCCAACTAGAGGCTTCACCATTCGGACAGAGAGAAGTCCAACGAGAGACCTTTCAAGACCTGACGATGTTTGATAATTTTTCCACCCAAAAGCGAGATATTATTATACGCACATATTGTAAAGTGTCCATGTGTATTGAGAGAATTCCGATACAAATTGAAGTTTCCATCATCAATCACCAAAAAAGCCAATACAGAGAGATTAGGTGCTCAAAGCGATCTCAAATGTGTCAGTATCGTTTTCACGTATTGCTTTATGGTCCAGAAGAGAGATCAGTCTTCTTTCTCTCTTCATTATTCGACTAAGAAGAAAACTTTCTCTTCTTCTTGGAAGGAATAAAGAGAACGATACAGGTTGTCCTGGTCTAACGGTCAGGCGGATGAAAAGACCAATAGTTATTCTCTACCTACATTCATATATATTCGAGGAGTCGACTTGTGACCGATACAATTCGGTTGTTTCAAATTGTTCACCGCTCGATTAGAGGCGAACATGAAAAATGGTTTTCAAATAAGCAGTTCAAATACTCTCTCTCTCTCTCTCTCTCTCTTTCTTCGGAAATATTGGTCATTTGAAGCAAGTCAAATTTTTATACCATTAATATAAATATTACAATATTTATCAATTGTGCATCGATTTGTAATGCATAAGAATGTCAAATTTGATTGAACAACGGTACCCTCCTCGCTACTTTCTCATGGGATCCATACACTATATCCAGGGACATATCATCGTCGTTCATCGTCCTCCTCACCCCGAGTTGGCCTTCGACCTGAAGGTTTCCGTTTTTGGCATTCTTCTCCTTCACTGGTCAAAGTTCGTGTTAGCATCCATAATAAGAAATACAGACTACGAGAGAAAGAGAGGGACCAAGCATCACATCTCATCTTCTTGCCAAATTCCCATGTCTCCTGACTTCTCATACTCTCACTCTCACCCAAAGTCTATGGAAAACTTTTTTCTCTCTTGGACCACTTTACATTTCGATTCGGGCCTTTTTCTCTTGGTACACCATTGTCCAGCCTTATCTTCCGCTCATGCATCATGCCCAACCATCTTGGCCGTTTTGTAACATTTAATATATATATGTGACCAGCTTCTACTTTTACACACAAACTCATTTCCCTTTCATCCGTCATCCAGCTTGTCTTCTTCTCATCTCTTCTTCTCTATCATATATGTCAAAGCATCGCCACTGGGAATCTCTCTCTCTCTTTCTTTCTTTCTCTCTTCCTTGGTCCTTTCTATCGGAAGTTATCATTACTTCACCATTTAAACACTGTGACCAGGTACTCATCATCTCATAGAGACCAAAAAAAGGAACCAGCATCCATTGATTCACGATAACATGAAGTATATCGTCTCTCTCGCTTTTTGGAGACTCGGTCTCTGTCTCGATCCACTTCGTCCCGTTTGTCATGTCTCTTCTCTCTTCCCAATGAATTGGCGTCTCTCTCTCCTTCATTCATTTTTATTTACAATGCTTTTACAAGTTTCTATCCAGATTTCTCATTCATAGATGCTCTTTGGAAAAAAAATTTCATGCTTTCAATTCACATATTGGACACAGAATAACATTTTCACTACTACTCTTGTCACGCTTCTTTCGTTCACTTTTGTTCTCTTCCAAATAAGCGACACAAAATTGCAATGCTACTTCTTCTTCTTCTTCTTCTTCTTCTTGCTCTTTATTCCTTGGGACACTGGCCATTCCTTTGGAGTCCCTCTCAATACTTTGGTGTGGCTCCGAAAATAGGGTCTCTTCTTTTTATTTCTTCTTCTTCTTCCACTTTCCACCACCCAAAAACTTGTTCATCACCCTCTTTGGCATCTGATAGATGGAGAGAAGAAAGCCTTGTTGCCCCGAATGGCTGATGGAGAGAGAGGGAGAAAAAGGTGTATCAAGGTGTATTGTGAAGACTCTGGCCATGGTGGATACTGAGCATTTCAGCAATCTCATTGAAAAGTGATTTCATCTGATCTATACAAAAATTCTGAGCAATGAACGAAAAAAAACAATTTCCAACGTCACTAGAAAGAAGCAATGTTCTTCGCACTCTTTCTCTCTCCTGTTGCTAATGTTGTTGATTTATATGAATGAATATTACCTTGATCATGATGATTCCTCCTGCTAGCAACAAGTGAGAATGGTCGACTTACAAACATCGAATAACACTCGATATCATCAAGTGGATCATACTTTTTATCCACTTTTTATTCATACAGACATTGAAATATTTTTCAATGTCGTTGACACTTGCTACTGCTTTTGCATTCACTTTCTGGCTCTCTTTCATACTTATGATCCTATTTTGAGAGGGAATAAAATTTATGCACTTTCCTCTCTCTCTCTCTCTCTCTCTCTCTCTCTCTCTCTCTCTCTCTCTCTCTCTCTCTCTCTCTCTCTCTCTCCTGACTTGGGACTGTCCTGGGGTTGAGTTTACTTTCTATGGACATTCTTCTTCTTGGGTCAACAGAAAAGAAAGAGAACGGAAAAGAAGCCCCAGTTTTTTCCATCTGAAAGAAGAAGCAAGACAATCCGATCCAGTTTCTTTCACTTTCTCTCTCTTCACTCACAGTATTCGTGAACATGCAAAGCGTCTTGTCTTCTATCATCTTCCCGCACTTTTGGCCTCACCAAAAATTTGTATATGAATTCACTAGTCCATCCACAGTGATTTCCATATTTATATTCAAATGTACATAAATGTTCCACACTATGCATACATATACATACACACACGCATAGACCACTATGAAACGCAACGGTGATGGTCACCTTAATGTGTCTTGGGCCACTTTCGCTTTGCCGCTCGCCCCGTTATATTATATCTATCCAATATGTGTGGTTTGCGGTTCTGATGTAACCTCGGACCAGCGGACCAAATAAAGAAGCAGACGAAGAACTTCACTTTCTCTATTTGACTCGCTAATGGTGCTAATAGATGATTTCCTCTTGGAAGAGAACAAAAAATTGGCCTTCTTAGCATAACTATTTTTTCCATATCTCGCTTCCGAGACTACTTCAATTTCATTCACCCAAGCCGGACTCTGGCCAAGTCGATCCTGATCAGCCGATAGAAAATAGAGAGTAGCTTACCTGGGTCTCATCTCTCTCTCTCTCTCTCTCTCTCTCTCTCTCTCTCTCTCTCTCTCTCTCTCTCTCTCTCTCTCTCTTTTTCTCTCTTGGGTCTTTGGACTTCTCAATTGAAGAAGGAAATGAAATGAAATATATTCAAAACTGTTCTAATCTCACTTTTGTGAGATATTGCCAGCTTGGCCAATATGTATACACTAGGATTCCCTAAGCGAGCTGTGAGCCTTCAATAATCATAATAATATTCAAGCTTCCAATTTCACTTTCACCAGCCAAAAAATGAGACCACTTCTGGGCCATCGATCGTGGGCTAATGCCAACTTATCATGACTTCCAATACAAGATTCTTCCACTTTACATCATGTATCCTGCTCGCTGGAGGCAATTGATCTTGCTTCTCTCTCTCTCCTGCCACTTGATTCCGCATTTCCCGCTCCTCTTCACACCATACTGTCGGCGCTAATAACCTTCCTGATTACTGATTAGCATCGATTGTGCAACATGTTCTCAAAAGATGATCAAAAATATCTATCAACATCTAATATTGGAGAGATGCTCATCTACCGCTGTATAGTGGACCTCAAGCATGCTTGGAATTTTTTTTCCTTTCACCGAATTTTCCAAGCCTCGTGAACCTCGTTCTGGTATGGTCACATCATGAAAATACTGACCGGAAGGCTCACCCACCCAACGGACAGTTACCTTTTCTCAGTGACATTTTTTTTTCTTGCCGTGGGATCATTACCATTTCAGTAGGGGAAGGGAGAGAGAGAGTGAGGCTTACTCTTCCTCTATCTATCTCTCCCCCCATGAACCGCTATATTCTGATTAGATGCTTAATATGAGAGTGGCAAGAGAGAGAGAACAACAAGACTACCTGAGGGCAACGCTCTTCCTCTCTCTCTTCATTCAGGGCATTGACTTGCTCTCTCTTTCTTTTTCACACTTTTGACCTCTCTTTTTCCTCATCTTTCTCTCACCATCATCTCTCAGTCTTAGTATCTCACTCATTCACTAAGTTAGCCAAAAGTGCTCTCTCTCTCTTTTTCCCGGGTAAATGACACGTTTAACCGAAAACCCAAAGAATATTAGGATCCAGCATCCATCTCAGATACAAATCACGTGGTATTCATTATTACTTTCGCCTTGCATTTTTTTCCTCAAATGTCACTCACCAGAATATGATACTTGCATCATCGTCGTCTTTGGAATAGATCAAGAGATCGTTCATAGGGTTCATGACACTAACGTCGATTGACGTAGTCTATGTGTGAATCATAATCGAATATGCTCGAAAGTGATCATCAACCTTCACTGATCCAGTCACTAACACCTCTCTTGCACAGTTTCGTTGCTCTCTCTTTCTCTTTCTCTCTTTCTCTTCTGATGCCGCTGAACTGACCAGTTTTGTGTGTCCACTGAAATGGCCCAGACTTGACCGGCTAGGGAATGACCCCATATTAATTGAGCACTGCTCCCCTTTTCCAAGCACCGTTAAGCCAATGCCCTCTCATCTGGAAGCCATTGACTTGCATCTTCTCTTTCTCTCTCTCTCTCTCCAACTTGCATCACCATGTCCGGATTCTCAGCATTTCATAAGGTTCAAAGGGTTCAGGAACATTTTGCCAAGTCAATGAGTTGAACAAAGGACCAAGAGTATGATTAATCAGAGGAAGACAATTATAATTCATAGTTTTCTCTTGTTTATCCATATCGTAAGACACCGATTTTGGTTTGTTTGGAATATTTCTAAAAACAGTCAAACTTTCCTTCCGATAACTGCTCGTGTTTTGGTTTCTCTCTACCATCTTTCACCAGTCGAACTGGAGACTTATCACATGATTTCGAGTCCATGTACTTCCTCTTACCAGAGACGTCACGATATCCCCTGTTTATGAGTCCATTTAACTCTATCAACTCTTCATCAAGTCGAAAATTTTATCAAAGTATGCCTGACTACCTTCGATTTATCATTCACACATTCACTTCCTCAGAGTTTATGGAAAAAACTCCCATACACCATGTATACGCTCATGTAATTCCGAGTATGTAAAATATATATAACCACTCAACTCCCCTTGGAGCGATTCAGGAAGCTTGATCCACAAAACCATAGGAAACCAGATAAGTTACACTGGATGCTGGCTGGCTGGTAAAAGTTTATCAATGGAAATAGAGACAGAGCGAGGGAAAAAATAATGAAAAAGAGCCGGAAGAGACTGAAGACCGAGATCCGATTGTATTGAGGCCACTTTAAGGGCGCAAAATCCTCTACAAGATATCATCCCAAAGAGAAGAGAAGAGAGAGAGAGAGAGAGAGAGAGAGAGAGAGAGATGGAAAAGATGAGAAAGATGACTTGGGGAGGGCTAACGTCGGGGTTGAAGGGGAAAGAGTGATATTAATTTGAGCCACAAATTTGGTTGTGTAGCAGAATAAGAGGCAAGTTGTGGGTCTCTCACACACACATGAAACACGGAAGCAAGCTGACTGGCTTGTCTCTTCTATCTTTCTCTCTCTCTCTCTCTCTCTCTCTCTCTCTCTCTCTCTCTCTCTCTCTTTCTCTCTCTCTCTCTCTCTCACTTGATCGTCTCTTTCCTCATTTCGCATGCTAAAGCTCTCTCATTTGGAAGATAATTAAGTAAACCTCGTTCTGATGAATCTTTTCATTCTTGCTCTCTTTCCCATCTCGACCCATTGCTTACGCTCAATTGATGACCTCCACGGCTTGTCAACCTGGGTTTTTCTGTGATCAATTCTATTTTTAACCTCTCTTCCATATAAATATTGTGTAATAATGGTAATGATTATGAGGACGCTGTCCGCCTGTGTGTGAAAGTGTCATCATCATGATATGTGGAATTCTGGCCTGAATCTTGTCTCTCTCTCCCTCTCCAAACTCTGACAGGTTCTGTTCCACTGGCATGGACTTGTTCCACTGGTCTCATAATGAATGAGGGAAAGAGAGAGAGAGAGATGAAATAAAAACTTAGGATCAGGCTTTGATCAGAATGTATCCAAAATTTCCAGTAAAAAGAGGGAAAAAAGAGAGAGAGAAGGTATCAGTGAGCAACCGAGTTCTTTGAACTTTCTTGAAAAAATTTTGGCCAAATTGTTCAACATACACACACATTCTCTCTCCTTCTCATACACAAAGTAAACTGGATCCGCTTGACAATCAAGCTTTTTGGGTCTTGTTCTTCTTCTATTTTCTCGATCATTCTCATCACTTATATTCTTCAAGCCACTTCTCTCTCTCTCTCTCTCTCTCTCTCTCTCTCTCTCTCTCTCTCTCTCTCTCTCTCTCTCTCTCTCTCTTCATCATTTGCAGTCATTGTGATTTACTGACACAATCAGCCTTCATCAAACATGCATCGCAAGAGGAACATGATAAGATCATTGGATATCGAATCATTTATTCACTTTGCGTATTGAACGATAGTGAATACCTATGGTAGTATCTATGTATGTGTGTGAATAGTATGAACTTGCCGCAGAAAAGAAAGTGCCGAAGTATGAATGAATGAATGAATTGGAGTGGATAGAAAAAAGAAAGCGAAAAAAATTCACCAAAGTCTTCTCCTCTCTCTGTCTCACATGATTTTTATTGTGTCGCTCATCAATAAAATTTACGGGTCCACTTTATCAGATCTATAGCCTCTTGTCCAGATATGTATGTGTGTGTATTTTCTTTTTTTCATTTCCATTGAGATGCAATCAAATGGAGACTCGCCTTGTGAGATAGATTTACATCTATTTCGTTTGGTTGTTCAGTGGTGAACGACCGGGAGAAAGAAGATGCAAATTAGCGTTCCACTCGAGACATGCAAAACTTTTGATTTCTTAGGGAAGAGAGAGAGAGAGAGAGAGAGAGAGAGAGAGAGAGAGAGAGAAATAGAAAAGCATCCAGCAAAAAGATGTGGCAAAAGTGTACTGGTTCCGTTGCTATTTTAAGATTTTCGTTCATTTGCCTTCTCTCAACTGTTTAGCTTATAATCGAAGCAAAAAGAAGCCACATGAACCTTAGGGATAAGAGCCAAAAGTTCATGGACCACAATAACTTTCTCTTCACATTCACTAATCTTACAACCAAGCTAACATTTGCCATGAGAATATATACAGAATATATCTGCTTGCTGTAGCTAGCGATCAGCCAGCATTGGATCATCGTTCTGGTTGCTAAATAAGGGTTTCCATTGGCAACACGTGAATCGATAAAACAACTGGATTCTCTCTTTTCGCTTTCTTTTGGGTGGCTCAATATTTTTCTGGTGTCATTCGCCTGATAGCCATTTTATCCTTCTCTCTCCTTCTCACACAGCCATTGTGGGTGGCGGACTGGTGGGGTGGTGGGGTGGTGGCTGGTTCGGATAAACAGTGAAGAGGAGGTGAAGCGCGTTTTGCGTTTCTAGTTCAAGTTTGGATCGATCAATTGATTGCTGATGATGAACAAGAGAGAAAGAGAAAGAGAGAGAGAGAAGAAGGAAGAGAATTTTGTGGTGAGAGAAAAAGTCAATGAACCTGATACTATTGACGCCCCTATAAACTCCTTACTTATACACACACATATACACTGTGATACCCCTCTGAAGTGTACTTTTTGCAATACCGTTACTCGGTGTGGGGCTTTTAGCAAGAGCCGGTCATGCCCTTTATATTGTTGTGAGCAAAAGAGAGAGAGAGAGAGAGAGAGAGAGAGAGAGAGAGAGAGGATAACTTTCACATGATCTTTCTCTCTCTATTTCCGAGAGTTCATCGTCTTCTATTTCTGCCTGGCTCACTCACAACTTTTTGATTACTTGATTGAGCTGGGGGCGGCTGAAGAGAGAGAGAGAGACTTCACCTACCTGACTCGCTATTGATTTCGGGTAACAGGGCAATGAGCTAGTTCACTGGCCTCTTTCCTGCTCAAAAAAATGACTCATGATTGCCCGATGGTCCAAGAGGGGAGAAGAGAAAGCTTATCATTTATCTCTCTCTCTCTCAACTATGTGGTCATCTTCCACTCATGAAAATGGCCATTGATCTTGATTGAATTCACAGTTGATGACCGGAGAATTTGCAGTGGACAGTATATCTACTAGCGTACTTATTGAAGACTTTTTGCTGCGAGCTTCAAAATTTTAGAAAAAAATTCAACGTTTTCTTGACACTCGAAGTATGAGGCACATACTTGTACAGTTCAAAGCTCGATGCTCGCATATCGGTTGTGGTAGGAAAGGCTATGAACGATTACGTGTATTTCTCATCAAATGGTATCAGGACTGAAAAAACAGTTAATCTCTCACTTGATCAGGTTGCTGGTCTGCTGAGAGACATAAATACATATATTTGAACGCACAGAGAGAGAGAGAGAGCAAATAAGAAGCAAAGAATTCCAGCTTCCCTGAGGGCCCTCTCTACGTGCCCATGACCTCTGACCAAAACTTTTTTCAAGAGCAAAAGAGAAAAAATTTCATCGGGTAGGTCGCCCTTGGAGGCCGAAGAACTGACCTGACCGCGAATAGCTTGTACATATACGTTTTTTTGTACACCTAGCCTCTGGCGTAATAGGCCAGTGTGTTGATGTGCAGGTAGCTCAAGTGTATATGTGTTTATGTGCAGGTACATTGGTCAGTTTCTTTTCATTCCCTGAGAGACGCTTGTTGATCGTTATTCCTCTTTTTTTCCGCCCGAAATAAGTGGCCGCAGGACAACCGGTGCGACGAAAGGAAAAACATGGCAAGTGTTTGGTCAATTTTTTTCCAAGGAATCTCTCTCTCTCTTGCCATGGTCCATCTAACGATTGGAAGAGAGAGAGAGAGAGAGAGAGAGAGAGAGAGAGAGAGAGAGAGAGAGAGAGAGAGAGAGAGAGAGTGAATAGACGCAAGCAAAAGTCGATGATCTGGCCTCAGCTCGGTGACCTGTTGCTAGTCTTGTTAAGGGAGGCTGACTTGCTTTGCCAACGATTTACTTGAACACTAGTATCATGTTTACACTCCCTACAAATGCCAATCTTTTTTTTCTTCTCTCTCTCAATAAAGAATGGAGAGAGAAAGAAAAGAAAGCATTCTGCGAGTAGTTAGAGTGTAAAAAGGATACAAGCGAATATACTAGATTAAGCCAGAATGGATCATCCTTTTTGTGTGTTCAAAATCAAAAAGGGGAGAGAGCTGCAGGAGGTAAACATTCTGGGGGAGAGAGAAATAGGAGGGAAAGAGAGAGTATTCTCACCTTCAAATCTAGATATTCCTAGCACGCTCTTGTCTGACTGCCATGATTATATCAAGTCCGTTCATCCCAATATACAATGACGAAAGCATACTGAGAGTCAAGTGAGCAGAACAGAATCGGTCATCAATTCGCCTTCATATTAGCCTCCTTCTTTCTTTCTCTCCCTCTCTCTTTGGTGCTCTTTGTTACACTCACTCATCATGAAATGATGATAGACAATAGGCAATGTTTCAGGGGATGCTGGTGTGGGGGATGATGAGTGTAACATCCTCTGGAGTCTTAGTTTGCTTTTCTCCCTCTGTATTTGGGAGAGATTGCCATGAAGATTTGGAAAAGATGAGGTTAAATAGATAATGGCCTAAGGATGAAGAGAGAGAGAGAGAGCGAACTAAAAATGGATCGAAATAGCCAAGCAATTGGTAAGTAAGCCGAATGTAAATAATCAATACTGCCAACAGACTATGGGAGAGTCTTTGAAGAAGAAGAAGAAATGTTCGATATGGATTGAGTCCGATGGAGGGCTTCATGATGATGAGTTCGAAGGCATCGAGTCGTTAACCCGAAATTTTATGGAGCCTTGTGTGTGTATGCGCGGTTGCTTGGAGCACACACATACACATTCAACTCTGTAAATTCATCACAAACTGCATCATCTCTCTCTCTCTCTCTCTCTCTCTCTCTCTCTCTCTCTCTCTCTCTCTCTCTCTTTCTCTCTCTCTGCCTTCATTCTTACATGGCTGTAAATGTGAGATGAAAATATTACACGATCGATTCAAAGCAATTCTCCTTGTATTTGACCTACACAGGTTGATAGCCTCTGATAGATTCATTCGCCTCTGTTGCCAGCCTGATGGGAAAAAGCTTCCAAGGAGTAGAGAGCCAAAGTGGAGAAATCTATATGTATATATCATGGACATGAAATATTTATCATGAGTATAATAACGATTAGAATTTTTTACTCAGATATGTTACATGCACTCGGTCAATCTCGTGGATTTTTTTGAGCTAATATGAATGCCAGAATATTGGTACCGTTTTTTTTCATTTACATATCAAGAATAGAATCTTTCAGATAACCACCTTATGAAATGACCGTAATCTTAAGCTTATGTAAGCACACACGCACACACAGGCACATGAATATGAATTGATGAGAATAACATATACAGAACTAAATCATATCAAACGCATGAGCCTATGGTGTGGATGTCAGCCGATGATCATGGCTTGCAGTTAGCTTGTTGGCTATGGAATTCTAGGTGCAATTGATGTATTAGAAAGGGAAAGTTACCAAGCAAATCTCATCACACTCAAACGAATACAGTGTAAATGACTTATTGGCAAGAAGAGTGAAGCTTCTGGTGTGTGAAAAGTTTTCCCAGCCAGATAGCATATAGTATATTCTGTGAATAAGAAAAAAGATTGATCTAGAAGCTGTTGTCCATTCGAGCAGTAAGCACAATGGTCACTCCTCGAAAATAGTAGACAAGTACGAGACATTATAGTAGAAAGTGATTCAATAGGCCAGAACGAGAAGATTCCCCAAAATTCGGGTCAAGTCTTGTGCGCCGGTGAATTGACCAACATTTCTTAGGGGCTTGTCATAGAGAGAGAGAATGTGTATTCTGTTATGGGCATTCTTCATCCCACTCGCTCTCTATGGACTGGTTGATGTGGTCAAGAAAAGAAGTTGAAGAAGCAGATATACACCTATGAAAGTCATTGTTAGGCCACTTTTTTTGGCTGAGTAAAGAATAAATTGCGGCCAACAGAGCAGTATGAGGCCAGTGGACCTGGTAGGCCAAAATTTTTTCCCTCTCTCTCTCTCTCTCTCTCTCTCTCTCTCTCTCTCTCTCTCTCTCTCTCTCTCTCTCTCTCTCTCTC
>QZCP01000756.1:0-50574 GCA_003956705.1 Brevipalpus yothersi
CTGACATTATTATGCTGTTCTCATTGGAAGAATCGTTTACCTGCCTAAATTGATCAGTGTTCCATGTATATATATGTGGAGTTGACTGAATTATGCTGTGTTCACCTTTTGCGAGCTGATCGATACATTATGGAATACAAGAGGTATACATACCTTGTGTAGACTGATAACTTTGATCAATACTTAACCTCTGAGATAAGAGTGCCTATTATTCGAGAGGAAGAGGGAACTTTTCGAACAGATTGAGGAGGAAGAAAATTGTGCCGTGAAAATAGAAGGTTGAGATGTAACAATTTTGATGGATCATGTGAATATCGACCTCTCTGGTAAAAAAATGAGCAATCCTTGGGAGAACTCAAATTTTGTAGGAAGAGAAGAGAGAGAGAGAGAGAGAGAGAGAGAGAGAGAGAGAGAGAGAGAGAAAAGACAAGAGGCTTTTTTACTACTCAAAATCGATTCTCAACATTTCAAATTGGCTGATAAGGTACTTTTTTCCTTGGAATTTGGAATTTTTCTCCTCTTCTTTCCAAGAATGTTCTGAAAAATTGAATATAATAATTCAATATATCTTCACAAAGCTCCTTTTGAAATGTATAAATAAACAAAAAATTGACCAATTTTTATCGATCATATTGCTTTCACCATCTCGATAGCTTCAATTTTTGTTACGTTTTATCTATTGTTTGGAATGTCCAGTAATCGTAGATAGGATTCCAGATAACAAAATGCTCATAAATTACATTATATTATGCAATCAAACTAATCAAAAGGGAGATTTCATCTCAACAGCTGACTTGATTGCAACCTTCGACTGATTAAAAGCTCACACTGATTAATGTTCAGATTGAAGATCACTTGCCAGCTCAAGTTTCCTGGGTATGGAAGAATTTGATTTGGTATGCAAATCAATGTGTGTAGATATGCATACATATAACATCGTCAGCCCATTCATTAATCAATTAGTACCCGATCAATGAAGGCACGAAAGCCAAGCAAATTCGAATACTTTCCCTACAACTGAAACAGGAAGTGAACAAATGAGTCTCATAGTGTTTAAATTAACACAACAAAGTGGACAGAATGCACTATCAATGTTACATGCTGAACGTGAATGAATAAAGCTGAACTACTGGTTCTAATTAAGTAAATCAATCGATTTGAATGCCTTTCTGCTACTACCGTCAAAGGTCATTGTCAACGGAAGTGAATGTGTGTAGGTGAAAACGTGAATAAAATTGATTGAAATCGAGTCAAGTATTGGCTATTTGGCTCCAGGATAAGCGATGCTGATCACTTGGCACCTAGTTGAGGAACATCTTGATGATGAAACCAGGAGGAGAGATGCAAAAAACCGTTGATAAAAAAAGTACCGTTATCCATTGGATGGGTTCTTAGTAGAAGAAAACGGAATCTTTCTCATGTATCTCATCTAAGAAATGCAGAAGGAAGAGCAAAGGAGGAAGAAAGAATCAAGATGGGTGAGTTGAAGATATTGAACGAGTGATCCTAATTGAAACTCAATGAATAAGACTGTTCAAGAGAAGACAGAGAGAGAGAGAGAGAATTTGAATCAGTCAGTTTCAATTCATGGTGATGATGATAATATATATGAATATACATGTATGCATGATAATGAGCAATGCATGAGTGTTGCTATTGAACGTCAACTGGGTGTTCCTATGCTTTCAAGCGATATTAGCGTGAAAAAATTTCTCTCTCTTTCTCTCTCCCTTTCTTTCTCTCTTTCTTTCTTTTTCTTTATTCGTCTACTTTGTAATATTTTTCGGGAAGCTTGAGCACCCATTGAAATGAATGAATGATGATTACTGGGCGTTAAGCTGATTGCTGATTGTTATATGTTTCACTATTTATATTGGTTAGTGTAGTTGCTTGTGTGCATTATTGGATGGTAAAAGAAATCAGGTGAATGATGAGGTTGCTGGAGAGGAATGTGCATTGTGTTGTATATGCAAAATTGTTCATCTTCTTTTTCCGGTTAAGCTTGAGTCACAAATAACTAGAGCAATGTGTAACCATGATTACCATTCCGTGTGTGTACAAATTTTTTGGGGAGGATAATCTTAGGGACACACGTGTTTATGTGCTTAAGCAGTTACTAAAATATTCTAGATATTCTCAGTATTCATTATCTGAGTAGAATCAAAATGCTCACAGCATCATGTGCATGTGTAGGTATCTGCTCAAAGTTCAGATTACATATACTGTCTTCCCAATTGGCTTCCAGAATGCTTCTGTTCTAACTCATCTCTCCACTATATTTCAGAATGCATTTACCATGTGGTTGAGGGAACATATTTCATCAAAAAAGTGTTAAAATGATTCTGATATCTCAATTAGTGTGTCCTGAAATAAATTTTAGCCCATTAAAAGAGGATGTACAAAATGTCGTCTTAATATCAACTTTTTTCTCTTCCAAAGTCCTCCTCTACAATTAAGGCCCAGACATGTGTATGTGTTTGAAATTGAAATATTTCACCATACAATCAAGATAACACTCAAGAAACATCATCAAAAATATGATGAGAATGTTGACCAAGAAAAGTGTTTTCTATCTTTACATCAGGTGTATCATGATCACTTTGCCGGCTATTATCATCATTAAGATGATGATGTACAACAACAATGCTGGTTGATGCTTATTCTTCTGTCTTATGTTGAGAGAGATTAATTTGAGAGAGAGAAGAAGATAGAGAATAGCTAAATTGGCGATATTCTAACCCTGGTACTTTGGCCTGGTCGGTTAGTCCAGAAGACAGATATATAAGTGAAAGTTTTTAACCTCTAACACAAGTGCATATGAATGAATGTCATTACACTTGATTTGGGGAAGAAATTGTTGAGAATAAATGAGAAGATGGAGAGAGAGAGAAAGAATAGAGGATGTGAGAGCATCAGATGATGCGGATCATCATCAGAAAAGATGATGGTGAAACAATTTCAAAGCGACAAACTTAACCTTCGCCTTTTACTCATGAGAAAAGAAAAGGCTTATTATTACATGATGATCATCCAGCTCGAGAACTTTCACCTCAACTTCATCTTTCTCTCTCTCCACTTCTCATTATAATGAATTCATTTAATTCATTCAATTTATCCTCCTCCTTCCCTCCCTCTCTCTCTTACTTACTCTCTTTCTTCTTCTTCAATCATCAATTGTTTTAACTGTAAATTCAACTAACCTTAACTGAAAGCTCAACGTTTGTATGTATGTGTATGTATATTTGTGTGTATCGTTTTCATGAGAAGCAAAAATGATACCTGTTCACTTTTACACCATCTTATACTTTATCAAGAGAGAGAGAGAGAGAGAGAGAGAGAGAGAGAGAGAGAGAGAGAGAGAAAGTAAGATGATTGACTTGAAATCTCTCTCTCTCTCTCTCTCTCTCTCTCTCTCTCTCTCTCTCTCTCTCTCTTCAGTCAGGGGAGGAGGTTTAGTATCACTCACAGTGGGAGGGATAAACAGTAGGAACCGTGAATTTTAAGATAATTTGGAAAGTGAGAAAACGATGGATCCAAGTGATGAATGAGAATGTAGGTGAGAGAGAGAAAGAGAGAGAGAAAGAGAGAGAGAAAGAGAGAGAGAAAGAGAGAGAGAAAGAGAGAGAGAGCGGGAAAAAATTTTCACGTGAAGTGAGTCGAGTCAAGTTGATTCTCAAACGATACGTAAAATCGATCCTGTTAACAATGTTTACACTATTTTGATTGTTTGTTTCTCTCTATTTTTACATTTCTTTCTAGTGTCTTACCTTTTTTTCTCTGATTATCTATGTGAAAATATGATGATGTAAATTCAAATGGATGACCACTTTTATCTGGCCAAATCAGTATGATGTATTCTACTCAAATGGACAATAATAGTGATAATAATAAAAATGTTCAACTTGTGGTCAAGTGGAAAGATTCATCATCTGTTCCATCAACTACAACTAGATTCACTACAACTAATACTACTTCCAATAGCCATAAACAAAGTGGTCAGTGCCAGAGTGGACATAATTTAAGATCATCATCAACATCGTTATTATGCTCAAAATTAATCCTATTCAAATATTACGGTGAATTGGCGCCAAATTGGATGAATATTAATCGTTTATCAAGAACGTTATTATTACGACCATCATCAACATCAACAACATTGTTGACATTGTTTTTGTATTTAGTGATCAATCTGTGGATAGTATCATGTTCAAGCATCAATGGTCCACGAGATCCACGATTAATTGTTTATCCAGGTGATGTGAGTGTTGCCCTGATTGTTAATACACACAAATCGAATAAGCCCGGATCATGTAGTGATCAAGTTAATTTGGATCAAATTCGCGGTGCCATGACAGCTTTGTGGTCAGTTCATCAGATCAATTCGGCACGTGTGAACAGTAGCACTTCCATGTATGGTCCACGCTTGGGTATCAATATTTATGATACATGTTCTGATCCGGAGGTTGCCGAACGACAGATAATCCGATTGTTGGGCAATTTGGATGATATTCAATCTACCAGTTGTTCAAAAGACAATCGTGAAGCACCTCTTATTGGTGAGTTGATACTACTACTGATATATGTGTTTTTCAATTAGTGAATAGAGAATCTAATTTTCTATTCTTAATCAATTATCAACAGTAACTGGTGAAGTTATCATTTGGGCTAGTTTCCGTTATATCGAAACATGACCCCAAAAATGATGATCATCATCATTCAATTATTATTATCATAATATGAACTTCAAGTGAACTTTCAAAATGACTTCAGTAACGAAAAGTGGTGATTTAATTTTGGGTGTTCAAAAAATGGTAGCTTCAATCAGCTACTTTGAATGAATATTTTTCTTTCCTCTTCTTGATATCGTGATACAAAGATGAGTAGCATATTAATTAGAAAGGAAGAGAGAGAGAGAGAGAGAGAGAGAGAGAGAGAGAGAGAGAGAGAGAGAGAGAGAGAGAGAGAGAGAGAGAGAGAGAGAGAGAGAGAGAGAGAGAGAGAGACTCTCTCTCTCTCTCTCTCTCTTAGAGAGAGAGAGAGAGAGAGAGAGAGAGAGAGAGAGAGAGAGAGAGAGAGAGAGAGAGAGATGAGGAGGAAGATGAAGATGAAGATGAAGAGAAAATTAGGATGAAAATCATCATTCTGTTATTCATGGTGATACTGAACAATGATGAGAACGAAAGAAAATATACTCTTCTTATTCTTCTTCTGATTCTGAACATGATAAATTGATGGTGTGTATTGATTAGGTCAACCACTTTCCTTCTTTTTCTTCTTCTATCATTAATTTATGCAGCAACGATTAGTTCTAATTGTTTGTGTCTATATACACACAAAATAACAACCAAAAATATTTCAATGGAATTAAAATAGACCTGAAAAATTGTTTCCGAAATATTCTCAGGACAGAATGATGGAAGGAAAAAATTTTCGATGCTGATAATATTGGGACATCATTTGAGTCTCAAGCTCAAGCTGTCCCATTCTGTTGTTCAAACTATTTAGATAAGAAAAGTAATTTCAACCCCCATACACAGACTGATAATATGATGATAATATTTTGGAGAAAAAAGAATCTTCGTCAACTATCATGACCACAAATCATGATATGTGTGTGAGTGTGTGTAGGCATGTGAAACCCGCCAGAACACAAAAAAATTTGCCAGATTTTCAATCATTATCATGACAATCTTTTTGCTATTTTAGCTTCATTCTCATGATAAATGCCACCATTTTTCGAAATGCAATTTTTTTCGTACAAAAAAGTCACTATCTATGACAAGATGAGCCTCTCATTTCAAAAATTGCTGTGGTCAAAGATAGCCTCCGATCAATCGAATAGATTGATGAGACAAGATTTCGTAATAGTCTATCCATCTTTACCTCCTCCAACATCTCTTTCTACTTTCCAACAAAAATGTCTCTCCCTCTCTCCTCATCTTTTCCTTCATCTTCTTCTCCATCTTCTATTAACCCTCTTCAAATTGATGATGAGACTGATACTAAACTGTCTGGTTGACTGAGAAAAGATGATGATTTTAAGGAGAGAGAGAGTGAAAAAAACTTTAAGCACCTCTTCTATCTGATATTATAGCCTTTTTTCTTTCTCTCTTGAACCTGGAAAACTTTCCGTTTAAACGTTTTAGTATGGAAAAAAAGGAACCTTTTTTATCGATTTGATGACACCTTTTATCATTCTCTTTGATCATCCTCTCTTATACAGACACCGGATAAGTGAAGAAGAAAAAGGAGGGATTTTCTCTTAATGGATTAAACATCGTGAATAATTCGTTAAAATTTTCACTCTCCCGATTTGGGACATTCGTGTGCCAATAGTGCTAGAAGAGAATTGATAGATATCTCATTCAAAGAATCGAATTAAAGAGAGAGAGAGAGAGAGAGAGAGAGAGAGAGAGAGAGAGAGAGAGAGAGAGAGAGAGAGAGAGAGGCAATTCTTATCACCTCTTTTTTCCCAATTTGAGATGGCCTCTTGACTACTTTTGATTTAAATATCATGATATTCAAATGAAGGTCTATAAAAGTTGAAAAATAAGATTGAACATGCTCATCAAATTAAATACCAGCAGCGATAAGTGTTTAAAAATACATGCTAAACGTATTAAATCTGAGAGAGAAAGAGAGAAAGTGGGTAAAAAATTTTTGTGAGTTTTCAAAGAGAATGAATTCAGATTATCCACACACACATGTTAATACACGTATGAAAGATTTAAACTCTCATAAACTCAAAATATTCCATCCATTTGGAATTATTTCCACCATAAAGATACGCATATATGAGATATTAATCTAGAATGAAAGTTGAAAGAGAGAGAGAGAGAGAGAGAGAGAGAGAGAGAGAAATTCACTTTCTCTTAATATTACTCACAATATATCATCATTATTATATATTATCTTGGCCTATTAACATCCCATTTTTCCATCATTTTCGCCACATTCTTCTTGATTTGAGAAGAATTTTTTTTTCTCTCTCTTTTCCTATCTGATTCACATACTATATTCGCATATTCTCATGAAATATTCATTCTTCTTCTCAGGTGTTATATCATCAGGTCCAATGCTCGGTACATCTCTCCATCTTCTCACATCATTCCAGGTGCCTATTATTACCGTTGAAGAGCAAGATCCCATGCATTCCTCTCGAAGTACTCTCTACACCGTAGCATCATCACTTAAATATTTGTCCAAAGGTGTTGTTGGCCTTTTGAATAAGCTTAACTGGTCAGCGGCTACTTTGGTGGTATCAGATGAGGTGCCTTTGTACTATACAAAAATTTTGGAAGAAATAGCACTCAAAGTACGATTTAATGTACAAACAGCACCATCGGATGGTGATCAAAGTAATAGTAGTAATAATAATAATATTAATAATGGACCGAATGTTCATCATTCCACAAATCCATCCTCCTCAAATTATCCATCTTCTTATGCTCAAAATATGGGACTAGCAACATCCCACAACAACAACAACATTCCTAATTCCAATAATGGAAGGCCAAATCATCACTTTAATCATCGCTCTCATTCAGCATCATCCTTCTCATCATCCCAGCAGGTGAGTATTTATAATCACATACACACACACACACACACACATAAGTATATATATTTTTATATATATATGCATGAACTTGTGTGAATAAATTTTCGCTCCTTCTTGACATACATTTGAATTAAAGTGTAACTTCGATCGATGGGACATACACACACATACCTATCCCTCTATATACTCATAAAAAAGCGAGAAATACTAACCAAATAAACTGATTTATCGATTCACTAGCCACGATTATCAACCCACATGAACACCACCAGACAGATCATCAAATGGGGCGAATCGAAAAAGATGCCTCTTTCCAATATGAGAGAGAGAGAGAATTTGATCATATTTTTTCTTCTTTCCCTCCTCCAAGCTTTACTTCTGATCTCAATTTCTTATTGACTCCTTTTTATATGATCTTTCCCCCAAAAACACATTTTCACTTCTTCTTCATTCGCATCACTTGATCTCTTCAAATGATGATCATAGGAACTTTTCTATCATCGAAATGATTCTCTCTCTCTCTCTCTCTCTCTCTCTTCCTCTCTCTTTCTCGCTTTCTATTAAGTTTTTTACAAATCTGTATGAGTGAATCTATTGAGCTCATCTTTTATTGAGTAACTGGATATACATACTGTATTGGAAAGCTTCATCGCCCCTTTTCACGCTCTATTGTCAATCAGTTTGATGATGAAAAGTCAAATTATTTGATCTTCAATATTGAAGGATGATTTTCTTTTCTATCATCTTCTTCATCCTCCCTCTCTCCCTCCCTCTTCACCCATTCACTATTGGTCTACCAAGCTTGTTCATTTTGAAATAGTAATATACATGTATATAAGCTTTTGGGAGGCTTTTGTGGTGTACTATAATTGTGATTCGAACAAATCGAAAGTTTTTTCGTTCACTTCTATCCCAAATCAGGCTATACAATCTTTCAGCTTAGACACATCCATTGTCAAAATAGTGACAAACAGTAGAGCAGTCTTGTGAATAGTTGAAATGAAATAGAATTTAGAAAAGATGACTTAAGTGGGCCAATTTTAATCGAATTAACAGTCGCAGCACCATCAGTGCGATCAGTGTGTGTTCATTGTGGATTGAATAATCTGTATATACATCATGTAGAAGAAGGTGTGATTCCAACCGGTTAAACATGAGATTCGATTCTGTGATAATGGAACCCCTAAATCAGTGAAATCTTATTTCGATTTGTTCTGATTAATCGTCAGTCTCTATTTCAATCTACATTTACCAACCTTTCTCTACACGATTGTTGCTCTCATATTAAATAGCTTGAAATCCTTAAAATAATCAGAAGACCAAGATGAAGAAAGAGAAAGAGAAAGAGAGAGAGAGAGAGAGCAAAAAAATTATATAACTGATGACAAGCTACAATAAATCTTCTCCATCATTTATATATTGAGCTATGATGTTGAGAAATTTCAACACCCAACTGATTATCATAACTTTTTGCATCTGGTTTGGGCATGATTTGTATTCGATTCTGAACAGATTAAGAATAACTCAACTTTCCTTCCCTGGATTGACTTTTATCGAAGTACTTTTATCCTGAATCTGTAATCACAAGTACCTCTATCAATTTCGTTGCCTAGATGGAAACATTCCTATTCACCTCAGGACAATCACATGTGAAACGTTTCCGTATGTGTATGTATTTCGCAATAAAACAGATATTTATGAATTTTGGTCATTCCAGGGATTGTCATGGGAAATTCTGTAGCATAATGTGAATTATTGTGATCGAGAGATGGAGAGTTGATCATTTGTCTCATTCAAGTATGAAAAATATGGGAAAATTTTGAAAATTTTTCCCTCTCAGGATTCCATTATCACCGGAATGTAGAGAAAAGTTATTGCACCAGAAGGTCAAATGCTACAAATTGTTTTATCGATCTTCAGTCTCACTTCACTTGCGAAATATGGTCTACTTTCAATTGTTCATATTGATCTGTCAGGAAATTGAGTTCACTCAAGAATGATCTTGTCTTATGATTGACTTATGTTCTGTTGAAATGACTTCTAGTGGATATGATTCACGAACCGATTCGATTGCTTTTCCGGTTATTTTCATGCTTGATTTATCGATTTTTCATGCTCCTATGGAAGATAAAGATCATGATCCCTTTCGATAGATAATACATTGGTTTGCTTAAAATTCTCAGTAAGGATTCATCAAACTCTATCGATTCATATGAAAGGAGCGAATCTTCCAAGATGAACGGAAATAATCATCTCTCTCTTTCTCTTGATATTTACGCTTCCTTAATGAGCCTCAGGTCTTTCTCATTAGTTTGCTTTGATTCTTTTCAACTTTATTCTCTTTTCTATGACAATAATAATCGTGAAAAGTAGAATAGTTCTCCAGATAGAGAATTTCGAAGGCTTGGTAGAGATGAGAAAAGAGAGAATATTCTGACGATGTTGATCCTCAACTACCCACTCACTATTGGCATCGACTATTGTCAAGATATTGAATATGAACTGAGCTCTCTTCCATTCTTTTTTCATCTTTTCTCTTCTGGAAAATACTTTATCTCTAATTTGCTTCTCTAATCAAGGAGAAGAAGAATCAATTTTCAAATATAATTCCATCTTATGCTGCTCATTATTTTCCAAATTTTCTCATCTGTCTGTAGTATAATTTGATTCTCAAACTTTTTCCTCAACAAAAATTTCTCTTTTTCTTGTTTTTGATTCTCCTTGATCTAGCATCTAGTTTGATCTTTATTCAAGATATTTATGCCAATAGAATCAAGGTTTTGCAATGTCTTTTGTGGCTAAAAGCTTTGGAAAAAATATTGTTCAAAACTTTTCAAGATCTCACAACCTTCTCAGATGCCTGAATAATATCAATATCATTGATCACAGCATTGAATTAAGGGACGAGTGAAAACAAAGCGAAAAATCACCTTCACTTCCTTACTCATAAATTTTTGAATCACCAATATTCAACACCAATTACGATTAGTTAATTGTGAACACACATACACATTGATTGGATATGCATGCGATGGAATAATCGTACTCCGAATGCTCACTACTACTACTACTTATTATGATTCGCTACAGGTGCTATAGACCATGCTGTATGTATAGCTTTGCCTACTAAAAGAATAGATTTTCCAACTACGTATTGCTACTTATTGGGCAAATATTCATTGAACCAGTAAAAGAAAATAAGCTACGAAAACAAGAAACTTTGAATACAAAAACTAATGCTTATTTGATCAGCAAAATATGAGTGAAAATTTTTCTAACTGTAAAAGAAAGTCAGTAAAAGTGTAAAAAGGTGAAAGCTTCTTTCACGCTTGTATGCTTATGCATGAACAAGCGTTGAAAAATGAAATCAAGTATCAAAAATTAGTGAAAGCAAAAAAATTTTCTTCTAATTTGTTATTGATTCACATGCATACACACTCACGATTTGTTGGTTCAATTGTCATTATGCTCATACACTTAGTCAATATGTTTATCATTTCTTCAATTCAATTCATATGCACATTATATACAAATATACATGTATATACAGCTTGATTCTGTCTGGATGGTCAAAATTGATGTGGATCACAACCAGAGCGTTAACATGTGAAAAGATTGAAGCGTGATGATATCTTGAAGGTAGTTGAAAAAACAATAGAAATGATGAAGATATATACAGATATGAATTTCTCTTGTGAGAAAGGTAGATATGGAATGTAGGAAATCCGTCAGGATAACATTTATACGGTGTCCGATTCAGTAAAATCAAGTGTCATGTCAGTTTCAGTATCATGAGCACGAAAAATCATCCATAACCTAGCAAACATCTCCATTTATCAGCCAAAAAGTAGCCATCATGACTGTATATATACCAACTTCTAAGCATGACATTTTCTATGTTATTTTCACTTATTCTGCCACTTTTAATTCCTATTTTTGCTTCACTATAATGAAAAGAGTGTAAGTTAATTCATCATGAAACACACACACACACACTTTTCCAATTTAATTGATGGTGAGAATGTTCTTCCGCTTACGGATAGAAAGATGGGAAGAGAAGAGCAGAGTAGAAAGAAGATTAGGAAAGGCTTTTGGAAAGTTCCTGATAATTCAAGTTGCTTCTTCAATCAGGATTCCTTTCAATCTACTTTTCGAAATCTTCTTCTGCAAGGGAAGATGAAATGGAAGAGTAAGAGGCATTGGCTCAGTGTTTATAGATTAGATGAATGAATGAAAAACCGTTATCCATAGGCAAGATCATTTTGAGATCATACTGAAGAGAAAATTCCTCCTCCAAATTCGTTAGGATCCATCGATCGCATTTCGTTCTGGAAAGTTCAAACAGGGGGAATAATAGAACGGAAAATATTGAGATCAAAAAACGAGAAAGTTACCTTTAAAGCCTCTAGCAAACGATGAAATTCATAAATCTTCATCCTGGAAGTTTTAATAATTTCAATTGCTTCCATCCTTTATCGCTTGTGTGTGTCAAGCTTTTTTATGTCTCATCTCATTGATCGATTTATTCTGACAAATTTTGGACATTCATCTCGATTTTATCATCGAATTCTAAATCAAAATTTTCAATTAAAGTCAACACTTTTGAACAAATTTTCATTCTTATCATGACCTGAAAATTAAAATTTCAATCTGATGAAATATTTTTCTCTCTCCATCACTTTCTCTTTTCCCACTCCATACAGTCACAACATTCATCATCAGTTAAAAATACTATCCTATTTTTGAGTCCAGACGAATCATTGAAATTATTCACCAGTCTACGAAGTCAAAATCCACCAGAAAGTAATGATTACGAATGGATTGTGGTCACAAGTCGTGATATTGTTAATCAGCTGAGATCACTGTATAAGAGTAGCAATAATTGCCACTCCAAGCCAATGTATTTAATATTACCTCAACAAGAGAAAGTACCTGATTTGGGACGATTTTTGGCAAAAGACCTGCCTCAAATGGGTGAACCAAGAGATCCAATGTTCCATCAACTACTTGAAATGGCACAATCGCTGACCAATTTGACCACATCAGTGCAAGAAACTTTACCATCTATGATCAAAGCCATATGGTCATACAATTTAGCTCTACGCAATTATGAGGCAAAATATTGTGATCCCAATGATATCAGTGGCCATGAGTGTATTCGTGGTTTGGGCTCAAATTTGGTGTCCATGATACAGAATGAGATCAAACTGTTGAACGATTCGATTGATGGACACGTTTACCAGTCACTCAATGGTTTCCGACTGAATTTTGACGATGAACACTATTTGAGTACCAATCGATTTGCTCTTAAAGCTATCACAACACGCTGTGAAATAGTGGATATGGGCTACTTTGAGGACGGTATTCTCATCACTGATGATCAAATTAAATCTGATACCACAAGTCAATCTCGTACCGGGCCAAGTGGTGATGATTCGGTGCGAGCGATGCAAAGTAATTTTATATCATCGATGCCAAGTGCTGATATGCCAGAGCATTTTGAATCGGAACGTACCAAGTTACATTGGCGAAAGCATGGTTCAAATGATAGTCAAAATCAACATCAATCACATAAGCGAATCAATGTGAACACCAAATCATTAGTTCGTAATATTCAATCGGAAAGTGTTATCAAACTAAGACCAGTGCCATACAGTGGTTCACAGGCGATCATGAGAGGTTCAAATCAATCGATGATCACCAATATGTTATCAACACAAAATAAATCGGTATCAGGCCGATCACTTGATACACGATCAAATATACCGAAACATTTGAGAGATTCGTCCACAGCCAAACAACAGATTGACCGTTTATACAGTCAAAATGGTGATATATTTCGACGTCGATTCACATCATTCTTCTCATGGCTCGGTTGGGCATGGACAGTGGCCATTGTGTCCATATCAGCGATCGGAATATTGGTTGCATTATATACTTTCACCTATATTCTGATGAAATCTTGTGAAGGTGCACTGAAAAAATCTAACCAAGATTTGGCCACATTTCATCTTTTATCCATTATCATTGTATACTTTGGATCAGTTTTGTAAGTAATAGTAATCGTACATGATGATGATATTATACAGTACAGTTTATCCTATTCCAAAATCTGATATCTTGAAAAAAGGGTTAAAGCCATTTAGTATGCCAAGCTCATTATGATAATGTTGGAAAATTGAATTTGATGATGATTTTTATTCTCTCTCTCTTGTTCTTGCCTCCAGGTACATTTATCCACCATCAACCATGATGTGTTCTGTACGATCAAGTGTTCATAATATTTCACTAACAATGCTTCTTGCCAGTCTATTTCAACGAGGAATGTACCTTAGGGCACAAAAATGGATCGGACTTGGTGGAAAAATTTCTAAATTGAATCAATGTTTGACGCTGATTTTCGTTATCGGCATACAAGTGGCTCTAGAAGTTCAACGATGGGGGTGAGTATATCTCTGTGTGTTGATGATAATAATACATCACTAAATTCTGGAGAAGCTGGAGAGAGAGAGAGAGAGAGACAGACAGATTAATACATGTAGTGTTTCCTGTCTATCCTGCTTCTTCCATCCATGATGAAATGTTCATTTCTCCAGTCACCAACTATTTTCGATAATGGTCTGACATCCGCCAACTGTGATGGTCAAGCGAAAGGTTGAGCCGAGTTCAGTAAAGTGATTGTCCATCACATTGTTGATTATATTACGAATCGAGTGAATGAAAGTGGAAGAGAAACAAAAAAACTCTCTCACAAGATGAGAGAGCTGTATGATGTGAGAGGAAAATAAAAACAAAAAAGAAAAAGATGTTAGAAGACAGAAAATTCTCTCTTCAAGTTAACAAGATAATAGCCACATAAATGTCATCACAATTCATGGAATTTCATCATCTGAGGATGAAGAGAGGAATTTAAAGTTTTTTTGCTGAATTTTTTACGCTGTGTGATGGCTCATTTGCAAGTTGATATATCATGAGATCAGTTTAATCTTGAAGGAGAATAGAGAATCTTATCTGACTCAATTGACCCATCACACTTTGCATAGTATAGTTACAGTTGATAAATGGGATTATTGGATTGTTGTTGAATTGTTGAAGAAAGCGAATTGAAGAAGAAACGATATTGTTCAATTCAATTAAATTACACCTATCGTTAGGTATCTGATGTCTAATTCCATTCTCAAGATCTTCATGTATTACTGTTCTACTGATCTTTTTTACCCCATCAGTAACCAGTATTTTATTCCCCCTTATTCAACTGGTAAAATGAATCAATCCAGAATAGCTGGTGAAAAATGGAGTCAACCGTAGATTATTCCAGTGAATAAGATGAGCGAGCAGGACAATTGTATTTGAGTGATCATCATCAAAGTAAACGAGGCGGAAGATATTCGAAATGTGTGTGAAATAAGGAGTGAGAGAAGGAGAGCTGAAAATGAGTAAATAATTGCGAGACTTTCCATCATCTTTTTTACACATCATGAACATCAAGTCAGATAATTTGGAGAAGAGCGATATCATGTTATAAAAGTAAGAAGGGTAGAGAGAGAGAGAGAGAGAGAGAGAGAGAGAGAGAGAGAGAGAGAGAGAGAGAGAGAGAGAATAAACCATCCATAATCATGATACTGGGTGGCTAGAGGCTTATAAATAATAAGAACATAAAATATCAAGAGGAAACCTTTTTCTTGAGTAGATATAAAAGTCATTCATAATCATTTACCTTTTTCATTGGAATTTTTGCTCAAGTAATCTCTAGAGTTTAGTGTTTATGTGTGTGTTGAGCGTCAAATTTTTTGCTTCATTTCAAGTGTGAAGATAGTATATAATTTTCTCTCTTTCTTACTTCACGACTGACTGATCAGGTGTTTTGCTTTCGAATAGAGTAAATTGGATGTAAGACATTGGAACATTATCAAAATGTTTGTCTACTTCATTCACTTTCAGTTTTATCCCGTTTTGATGACTTGTCATCATGCTATTCCTAAAAAAAGGGATATTCATCTCTCTCTCCCTCTTTCTCTTTCTTTCCCTTCACTTTTAAAAAGGGAATGTTTCACTAACCTGAGCCTAGCGTCATGATAAAACGAAAGTAGCATTCAAAGAACTATTCATAAGGAATGAACTTTACAAGCTGGAAGAATATCATTGACTCTACTTTTGAATTCTGATAAAAAAAATTGACCTTCACAGTCTGTGCATCCAGAATAGTTGTTGAAAAAAGTTCAGAAATGCTGATGAGTTCTTTGAGCTCTGCTTCTACCATCCCCGATGACCATTCAGTTACTTGTCTCATGAATTTTCTAATGTATTTTCTCATCTTTCCTTTCTCACATAGATATGAAACACCTTGGTCACATAATACCTTGATTCGAATGCCAAAAGAGTGCTCACCAAAGCCAAAAGAGTATCTCTCCTCTCAAGCCTATCTGATGTTCATCATGTTCCTTCTCGTTCTGGTTGCCTTTTCGGCACGCAAACAGCCATTTGCTTTCAAGGATGGCAAACATGTATTCATAACAAGCATGATTCTACTGCCCATATATTTTATATCGATCGTTTTAATGGAAAATTTTGCCGATTATTCTGGTTCCATCGGTAATGATGATATGAATCATATACTCAGTAGGAGAGAAATTTTTCCATCGACAGCCAATCGAAATTATCCTAATCACGATACATATTCCAGTTATTATAGTCAAAATTTTTATTATGCCAGTATTCGTGACATTATAAGCAGCCTATCAATGATACTGATTGCGAGCACATCTCTGTTGGGCATTTTTGGTCCAATAATTTACACAATCCATAAGTATGGCATTTTGCCACCGAAAAATGGTTCCTACGCTGAATCATTGTCCACAGCATTTACACTATTCCATGGACTGGATGGTAGTCATCGTGATTCAACATTCTTAGATCATATACCGGGTCTAGATAGTTCAAGTGATGGACGTTCACAGACTCCATCCAGTGGTGGTGGCGGAAAATCGAAGAAACGTTTGATAAAAAGTAAAAGGCATTCAGGACATCCTGGATTTATGCCCGAAAATGGTCTGATGCGTGTTGGGCCACTTGCCCATCATCAATTTAAGCCATATGGACTCAAGCCAGGCTCAAGAGAGCGCCAATGTCCTTTCAATCATTGCCGAAATCATTTGAATTGTAATTATGGTGACACATGTGCTCACATGGACAAGAGTGGTCTCATTCGAAATCCTTTGTATGATGATAAAAATTTTCGATCAGCATATCCTTGAATTGTAACAACGTTAAAGTGTTTAGCAATATATTTCCATAAGATTGAAAATCGAAGACTTTGTTTCAATTCTGGGACCTATATATGTGTCCTTTTTATAATGATCCTCTTGAGCGAAATATGTACATAAATATATATATATGTATCGATTCTCTCGGTCAATTTTCCAATTCATCAAATAGATTTTTATGGGTGATTCTCTACTACTTTTTCGTGCTGTACAGCCGATTTTCATACTCATCATTAATTGATCACAATTTTTCGTGAACATCTTCATATGTTCATTCATTCTTTTTTATCTTAATCATTGATCGCATATTCATCTTTTCGATAAATTTTCAGTGTCTTTACCTTGAAATAAAAGGAATTGACCGAAAGCTTACACCATGAGTAAACTTATTGCATCAATGATAATCCGTCGGATTAACCAATCTAAAATCATAACAACTCTTACGTTTCTTCGAAAGAGAAACATTACTGTCCAATCAGCTATCAAATCAGTATATTTTAGCATATATTTTAGCAAAAGCTCTTTTGGGTTTGCTTTGATCAAATGTATCTTGAGTCGAAGAAACTTCTGAGTATTCTAATTAGGCTTTGTCCTTCTCTGATCATTTTATTTTACTTCTATTTATTCCTAATGATAGTTGATCAGGAACTTTCTTGGTGCATTATCGATTGGAATAGCGTGCAAGAAAACAATTTTCTTGCCATTAAGATATGAATGATCGACAAAAAACTCTAAGAAATCATTCTTACTGGAAATTTTATGAGAAAAATTGTATTCTCCAAATCAGATAAGTTATTCAGATGGTGGAGAGCGTTTCAAAAATATATCACCAATTTTCTCTAAGATTTGTGTAGCAATTGTGGCACTACATTAATTGGTTATAAAATGAGTGAAATAGCTTCGGTAAGAGATACTTCTTGTATAAAATTGAGAATAATAGAATTTTCCTCTGAACCAGCCTGATGTTGAGGATGCTTACAACCCTCAATGGGAAGAATATAATTCGATTTTTGATTTTACCGTGAAAGATTTGGATGGGAACCCTGTCAGTTTGGGAAAGTTTAGGTGAGTGAAAATTTCCATCCAATTCATGATGATATTGGTTTTAGAAATGGATTTCCCCATTATTAAGAATTTGAATTTAAAATGAAGCAAATTATGATAATCTGAGAATATTTCCAGATAATTCCTTTTTGGAAGCAAGTTTTAATTACTTGTTTTTTTTCTCAATTTAATTACCAGAGGCAATGTCTGTCTGGTAGTCAATGTGGCAACTTATTGTGGCTTCACTTATATGAATCACAAAATTCTCAATGAACTATATGATCGATACAAGGACCAGAGATTCGAAATATTAGCCTTTCCATGTAATCAATGGGCTCAAGAGCCGGCATGTGAAGTGGATCTGAAAGAATATGTGAAGAAGAAAGGAATAAAGTATCAAGTGTTTGGAAAAATTAATGTTAATGGCAAGAATACCATTCCATTGTATCGTTTCCTAAAATCAAAACAAGGTGGTATTCTTGGAAATGCTATCAAATGGAATTTCACCAAATTTCTTACTGATCGTGATGGTCAGCCGGTGAGTCGATATGCACCAACTACAGGGACAAACGTGAGTATTATCAGGAAAATTTTTGGAAAAAAATCATCAAAATTCACCTATTCACCAGGTAATCGCTAAAGATATCGAAGAATTATTGTGAATCAACTGGAATGGAATATCTTCAACATCTCTATGTCAGTAGATTTTATTTTCTCCTTTTTCCTTAAAGTGCACCCTAATTTGGAGAGCCCTTGAATTTTAGAAAAAATAAGAAGAAAATAATTGCATTTATGAAAATGAAATATTAGTGCTACTGATTAACTGTCCTGATTTTTTCTTCTCATTTTTCATTTTCACTCTAAATTTTGAGAATATTGTTGCATTATCATGATGCAAGATATAACAAAATTTTATTGCTCAAGTGTTATATTATTACTATTATTATTTTTTATTCATCTATTCCAACAGTTTATCTCTTTCAATTTACTCAAAAATGTTAACTATTTAGTCCTTTTTTCATCCATGCACACACTTGTGTTAGACAACTCTTCTTCTTTCTCTCATTTATCAAACAATATGGATAAGTAAAATATGTACTCAAACTTAATGGTACCGAAAAAGAAAGTATTCTCAATATCAATAGACGCTTTGCATAGATACTTATTCAATATTTTCTCTCTCTTTCTATCACTTTTTTCATCTTCACTCTCTCTCTCTCTTTCAAGTAGAAATTATTTTCATCGATTTAATCATATATTTTTCTCTCCCTCCTGATACTTAACTCAGTATGAATACATGAATCTCACCCCACCAGATTATTATTATCTCTCTCCCAGAATCGACCGAACTCTCTAGAAAGAGAGATGTTTTCGAATTTAAATGAAAAATAACGTGCCAAACATGTATCATACTGTCTTTCAAGGACATTCCGACTCCCCATGTACACAGACTGGAAAAATATTCCCATGGAAATAGAAAAATATTCCGGATGGTTATCGGTTGAAGAAGAGGGGGGAGAAAAATGGAAAGAAGAGGAAAGTAGCCATTCATCGTCATCACGAATCTAAATCGGACTTTCTCTCTCTCTCTCCCTCTAACTCTTTTTCACACAAACCATGTCTGTGTGTATATTTTTCATGATAAATGGAAATTCATCCATGTAAAAAGAGGGAGAGAGACAGAGAACATTGAATTTTTTTTCCTCATCAAAAAGATAGAGAAAAATACTTGTTCATGTCTCCGCTGCATGATGAATAGGCGCTCTCAAACCGAAAAAGTGAGAGAGAGACTTTTTTTGGGTTACTCAAAGTGAGACAAGTGAGCTAATGTTGTTTGGGTTTTGTCTGTCTGTAGTAATAACACAAATTCATTGAATTCAGAATACTATTCAGAATTCAAAGTGGATAGAGTATCGATTGCCTGTGACCAAGAAATTGGATAAAAAAAACTGTTGATCATTTTGAATTGTCCTTGTTGTGAATAATCTGTTCAGTTGTTAATTTGCAAAATTGTGTGATTGTTTTCTCATTTTGTCATCAAGTGTGAGAGGTTTGTATCACTTTTGCATTTTGCACACTATCCATATGTTTTGATGTTTGGTTAAACTTTTTTTTTCTTTCCATGGACTCATGAACACAGCGTGAAATATACACATATTTTTACCTGTTCCGATAATCGACAATTATCTGAGTGAAATCAATTGAAAATGGACTCTGTAAGTTGTACAATATGTAGTCAACAGTACTTGTAATTTGAGTTAGGTCAAGATGCTAATCGATTCTTTGCTATAATTTTGCCTCTCTTTCTGTGTTACAATTTTTTAGCCAACTAATGATGAGAACAAAAGTCCCGATTTGAAGAATGCAAAATCAATCTTTGAATTTACGGTGAAAGATTTGGATGGAAATGATGTCTCTCTGGAAAAATTCCGGTAATTTTACAGCTTTTCTTTTACTCTTTGATTTGTATCAAATTATGACTTGCATTCGAAACCCAATTCGATTGAAGAGGACACTTTTTTTTGACACTTGATCGTGTCAATGACGCTTCTGGTCAGTGCTTTTCGAGTGCGAGTGTCCTCATTGCCGGATTGATCATCATCAATTGAATATCATGATGAATTCTGATCCAGCCGATGCCTTGTGAGGCGTTACACTTTGTTATCTCAATAATTTGAACCACTTGTAACTCGAGATTTCAATGGATGAAGATTGAGCTTGTTAAGTATCATTTCCATTTAACTGTGCAATCATGAAAACATGCTCATCAACATGATGGGCACACTCTAAAATAGATTTGAGCTAAGAAATCAGATTGTCATTCAATGAGGTAACACACTTTCATGTCCTTGGAATAATAATCGAATGATAATCGTCACCATTTGAGGTAACAGATTAATCGTGCCTCTCAGAATCTTGACCAATTTAGATAGGTATAAATGCATCTTTCATATTCTAATGAATTTTTTTTCGGATTTTTTCCTTCCAGGGGCAAAGTATGCTTGGTTGTCAATGTTGCCTCCAATTGTGGATTGACCAAAAACAATTACAAACAATTGAATGAAATGTACACACAATATCGAGAGAAAGGCTTAGAAATTTTGGCCTTCCCATGCAATCAATTCGCTGGCCAAGAGCCTGCATGTGAAACTGATTTGAAAGAGTTCATCAAAAAGAACAATGTCGAATTTCCATTCTTTGCAAAGATTAATGTCAATGGATCCAACACAATTCCACTTTATTCATTCCTGAAAAACAAACAAGGTGGATTACTTGGAAATTTCATCAAATGGAATTTCACCAAATTCTTGTGTAATAAGGACGGTGAGCCAGTGAAACGTTATGGACCTTCCACTGAGCCCAAAGTAAGTTTAGCATTATTGTAGAGCAAAAGTTCTTATTATTAATCATCGCTAAATCTATTCCAGAGCATTCACAAAGATTTGGAAGAGCTACTGTGAAGGTTACACAAATTTCCGGTTCCTTCTCTTTGAATTTACTCTTTCTTTCTATGGAACTGGATCAATATTCATGGTGTCCGTTTACCTGTTTATTCTCCCATCTTACAATACTATTATTTTTTCATTTTTTTTCTCTAATCCATTTGGAAAAACAATTGATTTTCCTTGAGTGATAAAATGTGTCGAAAACTGAGCTTATGGTAGCTGAATTTTAGCAGTATTTTTCGCTTTTGAAATCAAACTGTTAACATCTTCTGTTAGTTTTTTTTGAATGTGTGTTTACAGATCATGCCGTTCCATCATTCTCAAGACCACTATAGTTAATTTATCTACTCAACTAGTTTTACCTCTTAATTTGAATGTTTATCACTCTTGAACAGTGGTCACATAATATTTACAGCTTTACTTGTTGGATATTTTTCTTTCTTACTCCATCAAGTAGATATTTCATTGAGAAAATATTTGTCTTGAACTATCATTAAAATATGTTATTGAAGATTACAATCTTCGTATTTGCTTGAATTTTATCACCTTTCTGTCTGGGTTAAGTGATGCTCTTGAGAGGCAAAAGTGAGCCGGATCTAGATTCTAGACACTGAACTCTCTGGATGAGATATTCGCTTTATCAGTATTTCAGCAGAGGAACCTCATTCTAGGTGATAAGTACAATATATGAACAGATTTTGACGTCTTATCGATAGAAAATTTTGCAACAAGAGATAAAATCCGCATAAATCTGACACAAAACGAAAAGTTTCTGTCCTTATCCAACTTATCAAGTGAAAAGATTTCACACTTATCAATCAGATAATAAAAGTTGCTGGAAAAGGGTGCAACTAATGTAGACATTCCATCGTGATAGACAAATACTATTGTGTAATAATTTCAAGACATAATAACGAGCCTCCAAAAGATTAGCTTCTTGCTATCAATTGATAATTTTCCTCCAAAATCCTTTCAATAGACTCGATTGTCCATGAACACTACGTTATGCTAATGATGCACAAGAAATCTTATTTTTGACAAAAAATAGTTATACCTAAAGACACATTGTTGGTTTGAATCGGTCCTGAAAATATTTATCAATTGCAGTAGCTCAATGACAACAAACTCTCATGGTTTAATCATATATAATCTGATTAAAATCTCTGGAGAATATCTTGATATTTGACAATATGTCTTAAGCAATCAATACGTGGTTTGGTGTTATCCTTTAAAACAGTTTTATATGAAATAAAATTCGAATAGCAAAAATAATTTGAATATTTTAACTGCTAAAACATGCTGTGTGCTGTTAGCCGAGCCAAAACACGTAAGTTAAACAATCTAATAATGAAATTAAAAAAATTATCCATATAAACAGATTGCAATATATATATATACATATATGTTTCAATCAAAAAGAGAAGCATGAAAAATTGTCTAAATGTCAGTCTCGATGGAATGAAATGATGGATGTCGGTGTATTGCATGAAAAGATGATCGCTTGGAAACTGGCGATGAGTGAAGTGAATTGAATTTCAATCTTTTACGCTCATGTCGTCTGTACAAAAAATCATCATAAGGAGAATCATCGAACACTCGATATCCGCTTCCTGCGTGCTCAAATTCATCTGTTGGCATCAAAGTGATCGGTGAAGATCGTGGATACATTTTGGTTGTTGAAATATGCTGGGAATGTGGATCATTAAATTGATCAGAGGTAGATAACATTATACGAGATGATGTCCACGGTGGTGGATAATTTGTTCCACTGTCCATCATGATGCTTGCTTCATCACGATAGCCAATTTTTGCTGGTGAGCTGTCAAATAATATTCGATCATCGAAAAGGTACGGATCTGGTCCATCATCAAATCGATTGGGAGATCGGATGTGCTGATGAGGATGCTGATGTTGATGTTGATGTGAATGTGGATGCGAGGAATGATGATCGTAATGTGTATGCAATTGAGGTGGATGATGGTGAGACTGTGGATGATATGATTGTTGATGCTGATTATCGTACAACGATTTTTTCATTGGTGGACATTGTCGTTTGTCGTGTGTTTTGCCACTACCAGTCTTCTTGTTTTTTGATGATGATTTATCAAGATTTGCTTTGCCACTGTGTCCCTCACTACTATTACCACCACCACTACTACTACTACCAGTACCACCAATCTTTAGTCCAGCTTCAGCATTTCTCGAGGGCAATCGTCTGTGAACGAAGAAGGAAAAATGAAAAGAATATATACACATCTCATAGGACTTATGATATTCTGGATGAAACAGGGGGAAACAGTGTATATATATATGTGTGTGTGTGCGAATATCCCAAGATAGTCAGACTGGAACATTCAGTCATTATTTTCATGCTTCATGAACAACTCGAATGGCAAGAGAAAGAGAAAGAGAAGATGAAATGTTACGAAAGAGGAGAGAGAGAGAGAGAGAGAGAGAGAGAGAGAGAGAGAGAGAGAGAGAGAGAGAGAGAGAGAGAGAGAAGTCAGTGTTCGAGAGTTGGAAATCAAACATATCATGAAATATCGTTCATGGTGAACATAAATTCTAGAAGAATTTGTAGAAGATCGTACATCAGGAAGTTTCACTTATTCGTAAGATTTTTCTTTTTTCTTCACTTTTTGCTTTTCTCTCTCTCTCTCTCTCTCTCTCTCTCTCTCTCTCTCTCTCTCTCTCTTATTCTCATTTATTATACACTTCTCTCTTCTCTTTAGAATTCTTTTCACTCAAAGGTTCTTGAAGGCCTCGGAAAAATATTCAATTCTTCATCTCTTTCCTCTTCTCTTCATCTACGGATGGGGTCATTGAAAGTTCAATTTTTATATATATCACAAATTGATTCACTCAACTGGATTCCCTTTCTCCATCCTGATGAAAATGAAAAGCAAAGAATGGTGGATGAAGGTAGGTGAAGAATAATAAGGAAGAAATTTGACAAAATGTTCATCAAAATTTTCTGTTGTTAGGAGAGAGAGAGAGAAAGATAGAAAGAGCAATTGATGTGTGAATTGTTGGATCGATTGATGCAATCAGTATGAAAGATGGTTTATTTCTACCCATCATGATGATCCCGAAAATCAACTTTCACCATATATATATATACCATCTAACGTTCTCCTTTCATCAATAACAATCATTTGATCGTTTTTCACCATAACTCTCGGTGAACATTTATCATCTCTCTAACAACAAACTTCATCTCGAGGTGATCAGTTTCATGCTTAACTTGGGGCAATCTTCTCTCTCAGATTTTGGGTGACTCACACAACATATGAGAGGTGAACATGGATTCCCAGTCAAGATTGTGTACGATATGGAAATATGAAGCTACACCAACAGATTCTTGGGTTTGTGTTGGCCATGTTCATGTTTCAGTTTTACCAGTTAAGAGTGTTGATGCAATCATTTTACATTGCATACGGAACATGAATCTATATAGACTTGAAAAGTAAGCAGAAATGTTCACCACCAAAGATAATTCTTATATATATGAGAATAAGAACTTATGAGCTCAATCATAATTGTAACATGGACCTTTTCCCACTTTCTTCTGTCTTTTTCACACTCAGACAACTTGCAAGTTGATCAAACTTCATTTGACCATAGTTCCTGATTTGACGTGGTTCCATTGATTGAATATGTAAATGAGCTTCAATCTAATTCATTTCCGATTCTTTCAATCTCTCTTCCTAACTGGCACCAAAATCTGTGGATAGTGAAGAAATAATTGTAACGATCAGAGATGCCCATGTGTATGTGTGCGTTATATTCACACTACATATGGGGTAAAAGTAAATCAAGAGAATACTGGCAAACTTAGTTCCGGTCTACTGATGAGCATCTTTCTTTCTCAGTTAGATTCACCCATCTTTCGACAGCTTGTGCATACTAGGTGAATATATATATTCTACTATATACACTGAATTCTGATTGACTTGCTGATCAAATGAATTCTGATTATATATACCATGTTAAGCCTCTCTCTTTCTACTCGAAAAGCAGCAGCACACACACACAGTCTGTGTCTGTATTCAATGTTCCATAGACCATATACAGAGAGAATCTAGGTGAAAAGATCATGTGTGTATGTGTTGGCTATTGTTATTATTGCTATGGGAAGAGATGGGTGAGAGAGAGAGAGAGAGAGAGAGAGAGAGAGAGAAGGATAGAAAGAAAAAGAATAAGAAGAGAATAGATTTCCCATTGAGATTCATTGAGTTGACTGGTGGATGCTGGAAGCTGATGCTATTGAATGGAAAGTCACTGTGTGTAGATCAAAAGAACAAAAAAGCAATGAGCCAAATAAATGAGAGAAAGAGGGGAAGTGTTAGATATTCTGGTCCTTTTTTTGGCTCTTAAATGTTAACTAACTATGCTTTTGTTATTTTTCATGTATTTTTACACTCCACATCCACACACACAAGGCATGCATCCATACATACGAAAATAGGAACCTAAGAAGAATAAGAAAAGCATGGGAGAATGGATAAAAAAGAAGCAAAGAATAGAGAATAGAAGGGAGAAAAAAAAAGTGAGAATAGCGGTTTTCATGCTGCCTCATTGCTCTCAGCAGTCTTTGTGACAAACATTAATAATCTCTTGAGGAATATAAACTGGATCGATAGTAGTAGTAGAGCATTGCGGGAGTGTACTTCGATGAGACATGTAGTGAAGAATTTGGAAAGCGATGGAGAATAAGAAGAAGAAGATATTCTGGAATAGAAAAAGAGGATAAAAGTTCAAATGGAACTTCACAGCAGAGAGACACTTCTTCATGCTGTATATATATCTTATATTTTTTTTCACTACTACTGTATGATAAGCATGTAACCATTCAGCTGCTGTCATCGTTGCAAAGGATCTACATCCTTTTCTTGCTTTCACTCTTCACAAGAGAGAGAGAGAGAGAGAGAGAGAGAGAGAGAGAGAGAGAGAGAGAGAGATATCTGTTATGATATTCTATACATGGACACACACATAATATCTATCTAGCCGAGAGTAAGTAACAAAAATATCAAGAAAAATGGCTCATTCATCTGGCAGGATATCAGAGCCAGCAACAGGACATGAAGAAAATCTCTTCATTCTCTCTCTCTCTCTCTCTCTCTCTCTCTCTCTCTCCCTTTCATTCTACTACTCTTCCACTGAATTCCATCAAAATGGTCAAAATACTAGAAAGAAAAAGAAAAGATAGACTTCAAATTCAAGTCGACTGACCATTCATCAGACCAGTGGTCCATGATAGAGTAACGGAAGAAGCCTTAGAGCTAGGATCATCTCCGGAATTCTTGGACGAGACTCGATGTCAATTGATGAAGTTATAGAGATAAAGAAGAAGGAGGAAGAAGAAAAATTCAGTTTCAAGAGTGCAATATTCAAAATGAATAAGAATATATGTGTTAATACTACGAAAACTATCAGATGAATGCTACAATAGTGGAGAAAAGTTGTGGTAGCAAACTACTACTAAATCTTTTTCGGTAACAACTTATGATCATGAAGAGGAGATGATGAAGTGATGCAAGTGTACGTGAGGTTTACAAAGTTCCCTCTCACCGTAAGCGCCTTCAATCTTCACAGTATTCAGTTGAGAATATAATCTGAGGATGACATTATTGACTAAGATGAGAAGGAATTGTACTCTTCCCCAAATCATTATCATATTTTTCCCTTCCAATGAAAAAGAGAGGGAAAAAAAATTTGCATCCAACAAATCAGTCAGGTACAGTCATTGTTAAAAGAAGAGAAGCAAAAACCCACATCTTGATAGCTTTATAATGGACTGTTCTTCACTTGACTGGTTTCGTTTCCATTTCAAAAATCGAAAGCATTAGACTTTCAATCAATCAATGTCTCACATCATTGCTTAGTCCATCAATATTGAAACAAAGAATCTAGATTCCACTGATAGTACAGCAGTAAATTTCGTTCCACAAACTTGGTGGAAGAGAAAAAATCACAATCATAGAGCACACACACACGATTCTTGTACTGTAAGGCGCATTCTGACAAGAGGAATACTCATACAGCCAGAGGACATAATAGTGAATCTTTTATGGTACTGAAGAAAAGAGAAGAAAATATTTGCCAACCTTTACGGAAAAAATCTTCATTAATTGGCAGGAAAATGAACAAAATTCAGTCAATGTATCAGTTTGCCCATCTCATCACTATTAACTTCACACACCCACAGTATTCTGTATGGTCAAATGATGATACCACATTATCATTATTCTTTATATACATATACACACACATACCCACAGAAGCCCAAAAGTTTGGATATGTTTCCCATAGGAGTAAACACATATCTTGTGTGTATCTAATCGAGTTTGGCTTGAAACTGAATCTTTACTCTGGAATGTTTACGCATCAGTATAACTAATTGTTGGAACAATGGAAAATGATGAACCAGAAAAATACTCTCCACTATAGAATGTCTAATGTGCATTCTTTTACTCTCTTCCACAGACAAGAGAGAGATCATGCAAAGAAGCAAGAGGGAAAGAAGAAGAGACATTGCCGAAAAAGACCATCACCATGATAATAACGATAATAATCATCATCGCTTGGATAATTTTTGCACCCACTTTATTTCTAGTCATGAATACTTATGTCTTCGTTTTCTTTGCCATACCATTTTGCTTCTGTTCTGATACTTTTTGGAGAAAAAGGAGAGGAAAAAAATTTTCCACTCATTTTGTGACCAGCTTTTCTTCTTATATATTTGCTTTTCTTTTTAGTTAGTTTCTATTCTTTTCTTTTTATTACATATTTTTCTCAAAACTTTTCTAAGGGCATCTTCCTCTCTCCCTCTTAATTTGCTCCATATACTAAATAGGTTGATTGCATGATATTCTTGAGGAAAATTGGAAAATTAAATAATCATACAGTATGAATGAAGAGAGAGAGAAAATTTTCTCTCCCACTCAAAGCAAACTATGGTGTGAACACACAATGAATCAAAAGAAAGGAGATGAGAGAGAGAGAGAGAAAGACTATTCAACCGTAATTGGAGGCATGAAATTGAATTGAGAAACAATATTTTGCCCATAGTCTATGGAAACAGAAGAAGAGAGAAAGAGTGAAAAAGAGATAGAATTTTTCAGCTCTATGATGATGATATTAAAATAATGGCAATGATTGTTCCAGAAGTTAGGGGTACAATACAGTATTTGAGAAGGTTTGAAGTAGACGAAAGAAAGATAATGTATATAATAATGAATAGAGCTAGTGAAGCAGGTCCTGATAGATTTCAATAACCTTATATCACGAAAGTGAGAGAGAGAGAGAGAGAGAGAGAGAGAGAGAGAGAGAGAGAGAGACGTAAAGGGTTTCCCATCATCGGTAAAACGGAAAAAAAGATGAAAGGAAAAGGAATACTTGAAAAATAAATAGAATGTATTCATTTTAATGGGGACAAAGTCGAATTGAGGGTTGTGTGTATAAGACCATGTGAAGTTTTAGGCTTGAATCCGATTATTATAATGCAAAATTCTTTCCAACTCCATGAATAAACAAGGGTGTCGAAAAGAGAGGATCCTTCTCTCAGAATTTTCCGAAGACTCACATTGTACGGGCATGATTTTCAATTCGAAAGCAGCATTAGGGAATCAAGAGGAGGGGAAGAATTCTTTTTGCACAAAATATATGTTCCAAAATTTTATTTGAGAATATATATACCGGAAATGGAACAGAAAAATCGATGATTCACTAGAATTTGCATTTCTATCCATCTTCAAGAATGGATTAAGATTCAAGAGAGGGTAAAGAAATTTTCCTTCTCACATTCAAACTGTCTACACAGCTATTTGTCACGATTGAGTTGATTGAATTCTGCAAGATGATTATCCATTGAGCAAATGTGTTCACATAAAGGGGTAGATAAATCTGGTGATTGTTCCCATGAGTAAACTATAAAATCTTTTTTTCTCCTTCCTACAAGAATGAATGCAGAATGGGTAAGGTGTACAGCCAAAGGTTATTCACTAAAGTTCTGGATCATTTGACTATTGAATCAGTTTTACCCTTAAAGGAAAAAGGAATCCAAGCATTTCTTGTGTGATTTGTATGGATTGGAATTGAGATGGAAGGGCAAACAAATCAGCTTATCCAAGGAAGATAGAGAATTTCTTATGTGTAGCAATTGGCTTTTAGGGACAGAGGAAAAGCAAGTACACTAGTAACTAACTGATCGACATGGCAAGAGAGAGAGAGAGAGAGAGAGAGAGAGAACATCATCATTTCCTAATTATTCTATTTGCAGATTGAATCATGTTGAATGATGAATAAGACAAGTGCAAATGTGAAGAGAGAAAGAGAGAGAACAAGTGATAACAAAACCATGAAGTATGTTGGAAAATGTGTGTGTGTGTCTATGTGTTATGTATGTATATGTAGTGAAGAAAATAGATGTATATATAAAACTAGTGGTAAGAGTAACGGGACCAAGCAAATTATTTGGTGAATGTTTATCGAGTAATGAAATCACATCCGATATATCTCTTTCTTTCTCTTACACACTTTCACTCTCTATTTCTATCTCAAAGGAATTGAGCGAATTTCATGGTGAAGGAACACTCATAGACAGTTAGACAGATAGTAAGAGGAATAGAGGATGAGAGGCAGAGAGAGAGAGAAAGGAGAAAAATATACACATAGACATTGGAGGGGAATGATCATCTGATACGAATATGTAGGATCAAGCTATTCCACATCCTTTTCGCCTTGTTTATCATCTTAACCAGAGACTTTCTCTATCTATCTCTCTTCTTCTTGGCCTGTTTCCTCTGATACGATCTGACTCTCTCGATGGAGCGGCTGTCTGATAGTAGTAGCCAAAAAGTGTACGATCGATTGATCTTATATATATTCTTTCCCTTCCCCCATTTCCTGGAGCATAACGATCCAGTTTCCCTGGCAGAATACTTCCAATGCTGTACGTATACATATACTCGGTTCTAAGCACACGAGTACTTATATTCTGATGGCACCAGACGGCGAGATGAAGAGGGCAAAATGGTTGGTAAAGGAGAAAAAAGTTCAATAAATTGTCAGAAATGAGCCTAAGAATAATGAATATTGAGCTATTTTGGGTAAGAAAAGAAGAAAAAATTAGATTGGAAAGATCCAAAGTAGAGAAGAAAAAAAAGGAAAGTTAGCAAGACTGGCCAACAAATGGTATGTATGTGTGAGTGGAAGAGAGTGAAAATTCACATGGGAATGAGGCTGAAAATTTTGTGGAGAGGAAGAAAATGGAAAGAGAGAAAAAGAGTAACTCTTGAAAATAACTCGTCGAATAATCTTATTCCCATACCAAGCGCATATACACACACATACACACGCAACGAAATATTTTCGACCCAAAGTGGGTGAAGAAGCAATAAAATAATGGAACAATGTGTATAACGTATAATGCTTACTGGAAAGAGAAAAGGTGATGTATATAATAATAAATGAGGATTCCGTAACTTGCTAATTCAAGTTTGATAAATGAGAATACTTAAGATTGATCATGAGTTCAGGAAAGAGAATAGAAGTAAAGAAAGAGACTGTAAGAATAGAAGAATAAGAAATGTTAAAAGACAGTAATGCTTGATGGCGGCTAATGAAGGAAATAGGAAAGAGAAGAGGAGAGAAGAGAAAAGAGAGAGAGAGAGAGAGAGAGAGAGAGAGAGAGAGAGAGAGAGAGAGAGAGAGAGAGAGAGAGAGAGAAGATCAACTGGAGGATAAGGAAGAGAGAAAGAAAGAAAAAAGTCAATCGAAATAAAGAGGCTTGCACAAGAAACACATCAGCATCAGAAGTGACATACAAGTTTGGATACTCTTTTTTCTTCTTTCTCAGTCTCTATCTTGTTTCATGTTTAAATACATTGGAAGTACCTTTTAGGTGAAGGTTTTTTATATGCACACATCAAATAAGATAGAATACCTTGGAGGCATCCATGAGAAGTGGTGAGTTGCGATCACAAATATACCATGTATCATGGCCAAAATTCAGTTCCATGTGAATAATGAATGGTAAATATAAAAGAATATCTTACGCACTCTCTATATTTAGATTTCAAACAATTGCTCCATGATATCATGAGCACTGTTATTCGATGTATTAAGGAAAAAAGAAGAGAGAGACAGTTTTTTTTCTTATTCCTCTATTGCACAATATTCCACCGAGAGAATATCAAGAGAAAGAAGAAAGAAGCTCGTCAACATCTTTCCAAAAATACGCTCGATTCAGTGTTTAAGCTATGAAATATCATGACAGCCGCAAAATTGTTCATCCTTCTGTCAGATATCATGCTCTCCTGATATGCATACTGTGTATCACTTATCTTAGAGCACTCACACTGGTATATTAATAGTGGTGGTGGTGATGGTAAGAGGCCATTGTACTGAAGATGAAAATTCAACCATTTTCCTGAAAACCCTCTTAACTGTATAACACACACAAACCAAATGGCTTGAGAATTCAGAGGAGTCACATATATATACAAAGAATCAAGTGATAGAAAAGAATTTAGGAACCCTGCTGGATATTTTTGAATTAAGGCTCCCAACTTTCATAGGAATAACATGTTCTCAGCTATGGAACTTGAAACAAGGCTGGAAACGTAGAGAGAAAGTGAAATGGATTAGCATTCAGAATATACTGTACACACAAAAATACACACAGTAAAAAGGCATTAAAGGAGAAAGATTTAACGGTTCAAAAAGTGAATGTACCAATTTAGAAGGCTAAAATGGTCACTTTCAATCGGTCTAACAGGGTCAATACTTTTCAGTAAGGCTTTTCTATCATCTTCTATGTGTATTATCTGAATGTGTATGTGTGTGTATGAGTGCCTAGGTGAACAATTTTGTACGTGAATACTGCATCAAATAGTTCATCTGATCGATTGTAAACTTTGTAATACAACATTTTCGATTTAGTTCACATGCATACACACACAATTTATCGCTTTTCATGATAGAGAAATGTAAGCTTTTATGGGTATCCGTATTTTATGCAAGTATTTTTGCAATTCAAAGACCTTTGTAAAAAATTCATGTCTTTTTATCATAGATTTTTCTTCTCCCTTTCATCCTGAATATTTGCTCCCCTTCTTCTTCTTCTTCTTTCGGTTGAGTTTTTCATGAACGATATTGGACGATACACTGTTATAATATGAAGTCTTTTGGAAGAGAAAAGTTTCAACTTACCTTTTGCAAATAAGGAATACAGTGGCGATGATAAGAACAGCTAATAGGGTGAAGGCAACAAATGATGTTAGGTAAGTGACTTGAAGAAATGAGTCTGAAAAAAAAGAGAGAGAGAGAGAGAGAGAAGAGGAAAAAATTTTCGATAGGAAAGTGAGAAAAAGAGAGTAAAAAGAGAATGGATTAAAAACTCATCAACCACATCACGGTTCGAGAAGTGATAGAAATAAGTCTTCTAATGTTGCTGTTTGACTTTATCATCATTAGCATATATACATCAATTCGTTTCAGAGAAGAGAGAGAGAGAGAGAGGGAGAGAATCTAAAAGCTAAAACCAATATCAGCTGAGCTGAAGAGAACAGATGGATTGGATGTTGGAGGAAAATGTAGGATGCTGATGGGATCCAGAAAAATCGGTAATGGAAGATATGTTGATAGTGAGGAAAGTTTTCCGTATGCTTCCATGAATTTTAAATCATGGATCCACGATACAAACGCAACAATTCACTCTGTTCCACTTTTCTTTGCTTCTCTTTCTTTCTCTTTCTCTCTGGATACCTTTTACCTAAACATACACATAATACACACTTACCTTCCAATGAGAACCCAAGAATCTGACAGGTTCTTGGTGATTGATGACTATTACATTCTTCATTCAAGCTACCATTGATGTGCTGCTTTGAATCTGGATAGGTTATCGGATTACCGGGCTCACTGTTTCCGTTTCCAGAGTATGGCTTACGAGTTGTGCCATCGATATTCACACTATTTTGAGGATCATCAGGCACTAGAATCAGATTATCAGAGAGGAAAGAGTGAGAGAGAAAGAATTCATGTATTGATAAGAATCAATAGTATGAATAGGACATGAGATGGAGAGAGAGAGAGAGAGTGAAACAGGATAGAGTGGAATGAATCGCAATAGAGTGGGATAAGAGTAAACAAAGTGACGATAATTCTGTATGAAAACATCATGATTGAGTCTCCAAATAGGTACAAAGTAGTGGTTGTATGGTGAGAGAAGGCTACAAAGTATACACGTTTGTGTGTCTATGAACATGGGGTAGAATTGAACAGAAAGTAGGAAGAAAGAGAAAAAGTAAGATGAAGATGAAGATGAAGTGGAGCAAAATGGAGAGACACCCGAAAAAGTGAAGTGAAAAGAGATTCATTGAGCCACAAACAAGATCGAATGTCATCGAAGAGGAAAGGTTTTTCTGTAAGACTTGAGGTCACAGGGAAAACAAAGTCATCCCTTGTGCCACTATCATCCAATGGATCTGTATTGACATTCGATGGTCTGGGAAATGAATCAAATTCCACGTGATCATTGTGAAATGTCGTCTGGTCCACATTGTCTGTCTTCTTCTTCATGTTTTTCTTTTTATTCTCTTCCATTTACCTTGGGTTAGACATGGACGTGAGTCGGATTGCGGAGGACAAGCGCAAATATGACCCTGAGGCCTGAATAGGCATAAGTGAGAACATCCTCCATTATCGATTCCACATGGATTGATTCCTGAGTGAATACAGAGATAGAAAGAGAGAGAGAGAGAGAGAGAAGAACAATGAGAATGTTAGAAATATAAGTAAACGGAACGTGAGATGAAATGGATCAAGTCAAGAATGACCAAAACGTAAGAAAGATCTGAAGGAAAGAATTACAGAGAGAGAGAGAGAGAGAGAGAGAGAGAGAGAGAGAGAGAGAATGATGAGTACTTTTCGAGGAGTAAAAGTTTTTCTCATCATTGTCTTTTGGCCTGTGTTTTATAGAGTAAGTGTATCAGCTTCTATTTTATGGGGAGTTACATGAAAAAATGAAGGGGGAGAGAAAACATAAAATAAAATAAAATAGCTGAAAAAATTTTATTGCATTGGTAGAGATTTTTTTTATTTTCCCGGTCTATCTTGACGAGTATAGTGAACCACAGTATAACCGTGAGAATGTAGACTACTACTGTGAAATGATGCCTTACGCATCATCTATCTGAACTCTCGTTTATCTAACTTACAGGCTGGATATATTTATATATATCGTTCATGTCTGTCAATAGATTAATGTTCGTGGAAGAGGGCAACATTTCACACACAGGACACTATAACATGTTGAAAATTGGATAGATTTCGCTCTATGGATGAAAAGGAAAAACAAGAGGAGAAGATTGTTGCTATAGAAGAGAGAGAGAGAGAGAGAGAGAGAGAGAGAGAGAGAGAGAGAGAGAGAGAGAGAGAGAGAGAGAGAGAGAGAGAGAGAGAGGAAGTGAAGAAAAATCGAAGAAAATGAGAATGAAAGTGAGGATATTGAATACAAATTCGAGAAAAAAAAGAAAAGAAAATGAAGAGTCAAGATTGTGTATGGCTCTTGACCTGTGTGTGAAGATTACACTACACATGATGGAAAATCTGTATAAATAGCACGAATGGTCTAGAATATTTTATGAGCAAAAGTGAACCAAAGAAAGAATAAGTAGGAGAGAGAGAGAAATCCTGTATTCTGGATTTCCTAGAATTACGATCCAAAACTAACAGCACTTATAGCACATACTGTATTCTCTCAGGGAAGAATACCAACACCCGAAAAGCTGAGAGTCATAAAGAGAAAAAGAGGAAGAGAGAGAGAGAGAGAGAGAGGAACATCATCATGTGGATAAGGCTCTTTGGACGTTAAAGCACACATATTGTAGAGTATAAGATTGATAGAGCAAAATGAATTGAATGGCTAGAAACGAGGAAAACACTACTTAGACTGTGATCACTTTCTCTCTATATTTTAGGACAAGGATATACACTGGTCAGTTTATTTATCAAAAAAAATCTCATCTCACATGAGTGTAACCAGACTATGAGGATTGAAAATTGGGTGAAAATAATGAAAAATTATGAGATTTTGGGAAGATTGATGTGCTTGAAGTTGAAAAATTGTCTGGAATCTAAACAGTCCCAGAACACAAAAAAAATGAATGAAAAGGCATCCTCTTTGTCAGAACATAAATTCTTAAGTGTGTGAATAGCAGAGAATGGCCATTCCAACTGATTGAATAGAAAGAATTTGAATAACAGTTAACAGTGAACCCATAAGCAGGATTTTCAAGACATTCTAGAATAGATCGAATTTGTGATCAAAATTCAGTATCATATACTCTGACTTCCAAAAAAGGTACTCCCAAAAGAAAATGTATTCCCCGAGACTTATCTAGAGAAAAGAATCTCATGAAGTCTTTTACTTTATGAGTAGGTCATTTGCAGTTGTTAGTTCCGCTCATTTGTCACTCCACATGAATGGCAAATGTTTCCACAGATGCATCTCGTGATAAGAGATCATTCATCATAATCATCATGATACACCAACTGAATGATATTCTGAAGGAAAATAAGAAGAGTATTCAGTTTCAGTGGAACATAATCTTGAATCGTAGAAAGGGAGCAATAATACTGGAGTAAACATGAGAAAGACATTTTCGCAAGTATGAAGAATACATGTATAATAATGTGGGTACTGAGTGAGGTCTTACTTGGAGAATGCAAATTCTTTCTTCTCTTCTTTTCCTTCAATTTTTTCACTGACTTGTGAGAGCTCTCATAGCATCATGATAGAGAAGAGAATGAATGCTCAAATAAATTGATTATGGAATAGAATTGGTTGAGTGGACGTAAAATCAAACTAAATTTACCTTCCAAATGAGAAGAGAGAGAAAGAGAGAAACTGGTGAACATTTGGAACGCTATGGTGAAGGGAAGAGAGAGAGAGAAGGGAATGGATAACCGATAGTTCAATGGAAAGTGAAAAGACATCGGAAATTGAGTCAGAAGTTCCTAAGATGTTGAAATTATTCTGTGCATACAAAATGAGCTCACAGTGGGAAAAGCTAATTTGCATGAAATTAGAGAATAGTAAGCGTGTCACGAGGAAGGAACTTTGGCGAGTAAATCAACGCATAAACAGATAACAGAACAGGAGGAAGTTGAAACATGAAGAATGAAGATCCTATTCCGAGATTGACTTTTCTTTCTTATTGACATTTTCAAGTTACTTGATCCATGGAGAAGATGTTAAATCTTGAGTGATAAAAGAGTTTCTATCCTTTTATTTTCCTTCAACAGCCAACACAGAGACACACATTTTTGTATGGAAAACAGAGAAAAAAACTATGACATACATTCTTATTAGGAATAACATTCGATATTCCAAGGTTTTTTTCTACCTCAAATTTTGGATGCATACTGTCTAGTCCATATCGATTTCATTGCTTCCATCTTTGACTGTTTCTTTTGTGGTCATGATATTCTTCTGGTGCATTCTGTGAGTATGAATGATTCTTATTCTATCAAAATATATATAACTTGCTTCATTGTTTTCGTGTTGTATACCTTTGAGAGCTCTTCTTTTTTCCATTCCCAAAAATACCAGAGAGAGAAAAATACTCTCATGAGATGGGCAAAAAAGAGTAAAAACTTCACAAACTCGTCAAGCTTTGTGTATGTTATTTGAATCATAGTTGCTCATGTTGATATTCTTCTTCTTATTTGCTCCTCTTTCACAGTGTTTTTTTTTCTGCAACACTATTTCAGTTTTTTTTTCATGATCAGTCACCTTTTTTTCTTTCACCAAAAAGTTAGTTCATTTTGAAGGCCTCAAATCCTTGAGAAACATATTAAATCCCTCGAGAAGATTCAATCTGAAGAATGACGAGCCAAGTATCTTGGCAAAGAGAGAGAGAAAAAAAATTTTCTCCAGATAGATATTTCTGTAATATGTACACTGAATGAAGAGAGATTCAAAAATGTGACATGACTACAAAAATCTGAATCTTGTCTCTCTCATGAACAAGAGAGAAAGAATGAGAATAGAGGGAAGAAAAGAAAACCTGACGATATGATGGTGGATAGAGACTATTACAGTAGAGCTTGAAAAAAATCGAATATACATGTATATATGTGTATCATAACAAAGTTTCAATATGATTTTCTGCTAAGATGAACTTTTCCTTTGGTGAGAGGTAAGAATATTTTTCTCTCCACACACTACTTAACGAAGTTAACTCAATCAAACTTGGTATAAATATTGTAATTGGAAGTGAAGTCTATGGAAAAATTCCGAAAGGTATCTCTCTCAAGATCTTCCGTATACATTACTGGTTCACAATATCGAGTTAATCTTTTAACATGTGTGTGTGTCTGTGTGTATGTAAAATGATGCCATGATATTAGTTTGATATGTGCCTTTGGAAATTATTTCATAACCACGGAGCAGAATCCGAGAATATAAGATGAAGAAGAAAAAGTTCAACACAGAAAGAGAAAGAGGAAAATCTTATCCATAAGGTGAGATGATTCGATCAATTATATCATGTACTCAGAATCTTACACTATTGCAAAAGATATGTACGCACATATTGGGGCTAAAAACTAGGAAGGAGAAAAAAATGAAGAAATTCTCTACCATAATTCTGATCCCTAGCAATATTCTCAGTCAATGATTCTTCCATGTAAGAAGAAGAGATTGGTGAATGAGTTCTGAGAATCGAAGAAGGAGAAAATGAGAAAGAGAGAGAGACAGAGCTAATGAGTCAGCTTGGAATGGCATAGAGAGAGGATAAACAATAGAGAAACAAATAGTATAAATATCTGGAGAACCATTATTATTGGGTACACAGACGGACACTGACATACAGTGCAGTTCGATTTGGTCAGTTGTATTCTGTTATGTGCCCGATAGCGAAAACTATCATCAACCAAGAAGAAATGTAATAGCTTAAGGATAAAGTTGGACGGAAAAGAAATAAGTGGTGGTGGAGTTACAACTGACCTGACTGTCTTGATGCAGATACCATCTTAATTTCCATGAGGTATTCAATATTGTCCACTATCAATTGCTTGTCTCTACGAAGACCATACTTATCTCCTCTTTCGATTGCTTTCGCTTGCCAATCTGTCCAGTACACATGAGGACCATAAATTGTCAAACCAAATGGATGGGAGATATCTTTGATGATCACTCGACGATTTCCACCATCGTAATCACATGATTCAATTCGATCCAATTGTGCATCCACCCAGAATATTGTGTTCATTTCGTAGTCCAATGTGATACCATTTGGCCAGCCAAGATCTTGTGTGACCAATGGTGTTCGATTGGATCCATCGAGATATGATTTTTCGATTTTGGGTGATTCACCCCAATCTGTCCAAAATAGAAGACCTTTCTCGGGATAAAGAGCGAGAGCTCTTGGCTCATCAAGATCCAGATCAACGATTGCTCGGCGAGAGGTTCCATCAAATCGACACACTTCGATTATATTGCGTCCGGTGTCAGAAAAGTAGAGATTTTTGGCTATCCAATCGAACGCAAGTCCATCGGGAGTGTCCAGATCGGTATTTATAAGATTGATAACATTGTTACCTTCAAAATTTGATCTTCTAATCGAATGATTTGATACATCTGAGAAAAATATTTGCTGAGACTTGTAATCAAAATCAATAGCAACAGCGTTACCAATATTGGGAATCGGAAGGAATACATCGATAAATGCAGCACTTGTTTCCGAATCTTCTAGAGAAATTCTTCGAATACTATGTTTACTGGCGAACAAGAGAAATGCTGTCAGGTTAGTTTGACAAGTTCGTTTATCTATGGCTAAGTTGATCCCAGTCGGACATGCACATGAGTAACCCCATGAATTTCGTAGACACAGATGACTACAATCAGCGTGATTTATCTTACACACATCGTTAGGCTTGGTGGCATCATATGTTGCCAAATTGAAACCTTGAATGGTGGCAATGTTAGGTATGCTAGATAAAATATTGGCAACCGAAGAGGTATCATCACCACGAATACGATGGATTGATCGTGTTTCCCAATCAGTCCAATAAATAAACTCATCAAGTACGGTCAACCCATAAGGTGCTGGTAAATTTGATAAAACTATCTTACGATTGGCGCCATTGATATCAGACATTTCAAGGGTGTGTGATTGGGAGTCAACCCAAACAATTTTGGTGTTACTTGATGATGAAAAAGAGGCAGACGAAAAAGAGGAAGAAGATGAGGAGGAGGAGGATGAAGAAGAAGAAGCATCAGCCTGGTAAGGCGGTGGGTTGACCATGTTGATGTTGTTGTCTTTGGTGGTGGTTAACGATGAGGAGGAGAGTTGAGATGAGGATTGTAATGGCTGAGAGGATGCTGAAAGTGAGGCTACTGCTGATGATGATAATGATGATTGTGGCAGTGTTGAAGGACGATGATACACTGAAATTCCATTTATCCATCCAAGATTATCATCAACAATCAATGCTCGTCTCGAGCCATCCATATCCGCTCGGTATATCTTTATACTTGATCCCCATTCGGTCCAAAACATAAAGCCAGTCTGATAGTGTATGGTTATGGCTCTCGGTGATTCGAGATCTTGCCAAATCAAAGCTTTCCGTGAGGAACCATCAAGATTGGATACTTCAATTCTCTTGCGTACCGTATCGGTCCAATACAATTTTTCGCCAATCCAATCGATTGCCATTCCATTGACATCCGAGATGCCAACCGAAACAACCTCTTCTACCAATGATTCTTCACCGGAAAAAGGGGGTATATCGTAGCGAGCACGATAAATTTTATCACGATTTGTATCACTCCAATAAACGTATGATTCACGTGGAAAAATATCTAATATAAGAGCATTTGAAAAGTGTTCAACAGGAATAGGCAGTGGAACGTCAGCATAGTAGGGCATATCAAGAGATATTCGTCTGATGGACGTTTTACAGGCAAATATGAGAAAATTTTCCATCTCTGATGCACACGAATGGCCATCAGCACGTAATGGTAAGCCAATAGGGCAAAAGCAACGATAATTTGAATTACTTGAATGGCGATACTGTTTGAATGATGAAGATGATAATGATGAAGAAAGTGATGATGGTGAATATTTGGCAGACTGTACTGTGTACATTTCGGATGGAGTGAGAAGGCATAATTTTGAACATGATGACTTTGAGCAAGGATTGGTTCGATTTGGTCTTCGAGAATGGAAGACTTCAATATCCATAACATTATCTTGATTGGCCGACAGTATGTCCGGCTTAACACCACCATGATATTTTGATGTCCTCTGGATGGTCTTCGATTCCCAATCAGACCAATACAGTAGGCCATCGTAAATGGACAAGCCAAACGGATGATGGAGATCATCGATTGGTAAAAGTTTACGATTGTGGCCATCATAATCAGCGTATTCAATAGTTTTCGCGGTCACATCAGCCCAATACACACGATGATCTTCGGTGTCCAATGTTAAGCCTTGAGCCCATGAAATATTGTGTGATAAAATCACTACACGATTTGATCCATCCATACCGGAACGCTCAATTTTGGAACCAGTACCTTGACGATGAATCCAAAACATAATACCAACACTACTGTCAACACATATATCACGTGGATGATCAAGATCAGACCATATCACAAGTGATCGATGGCGTCCATCAAATAATGAACTTTCAATCATATTACGGCCTGAATCTGACCAATATAATGTTTGAGCAATCCAATCAATTGCCAAACCGGACGGAGTATCAAGTGGTTCACCCACAACAGTCACATGTCCACTGCCATCCCAGCCGATACGATTGATTGTATCATTTGATATATCAGTCCAAAAAAGTGATACACTCGAATAATCCCAATCCAATTGTACTGGTGATGTAAGACGGTTAACACTGATCACCGATGTAACATTATTATCACTATACGAACAGTGTACACACTTCCAGTGTATATCGTTACGCTTTGAGAACAATATTATTGGCTCCGGTTTGAGGCCACAATTGTGTCCATCATCATTTAACACATAGCCCATTGGACATGAACACCGATAACTTTGATTATTGGCAAGGCACATATGGCTACACACACTTGAGGCACATGGATCGGTGTGTGGATTGATACTGGATGATAATGGCTGACGTAAGGGATGAACAATCACCAAATCCATTGGAAAATGAAGCTTATTGTAGATGGTTTTAACACTATCACCAGTTAATTTATCCGCTGAATTAATACTTTTCGTATGCCAATCTGTCCAATATATTGTATCCTCAAATATTGTCACCGCATACGGATGTGGTAACAATGCTTCACCATGTACCACCGATCGTCTATCACTACCATCAAGAGATGAACTTTCGATAACATGATGTTTCGCATCAGCCCAATACAATCGTCTCGCTGGATAATCAATTGTCAGCCCATTTGGCCAAAAAAGACTTGTATACACAATCTGTACTCGACCAGTACCATCATAATATGCACGCTCAATCCGTGGTGTCTGTCCCCAATCAGTCCAATATACACTTGATTCCATTGGATTAACCACAATTGCACGTGGCTTTTCGACACGTTCCCAGAAGAGTACTTTTCGTCCGGATCCATCAAGTGATGAGAATTCAATTCGTGATGTACCCGAATCAGTCCAAAACAAACGTTGTGTAATCCAATCAACCGCTAATCCACCAGGACTAATTAAACCAGCGCGAACAATCACCTGCTTATTGGTACCATTCAAATGGGATGAATATATTCGATCAGATGTTATATCGGACCAATAGATTGTATTGGATGCATAATGATAATCAATTGCAATTGCATTCTGTAGATCACTGATCACTGCCGTATATTCGGCCGCATCAATTGTCACCTTACGTATATCAATTCGATTGGCAAATATTATGTATGGTATTGGTGTTGGTGATGATACTTGACAATGTTTACGATTCGTCTTTAATCGGTAGCCATCATCACATGAACAATAAAAACTAGGCACTGTATTGGTACACTTATGTGAACATGGTAACACATCAGATGAACATTCATCAATATCTAGACACGAATGTCCATCAGGTGCCAACTCATAACCTTCCTTACATCCACAATGATGACCATTAATTGATGCAAGGCACAAGTGTTGACACGGAAAGCCATCATCACGACATGGTGTTGCCGTTAAACATGTATTATTGGCATCCTCATCTGAACCATCCGGACAATCAGGAGCACCATTACATAAGAATCGCTGACTGTGTGTAATCAAAAAAAATAACGAACAACAAGATTAATTGTGATTAGAATGTATGTTATGTAGATTACTTTTTGATATAGTCTCGCTCTCCAAGTAACCGGCTGTTCATCAAATTACAATTTATCAAATCAATTTTTCTCTTATTACAAGTCCACACACATGTGTGTGCGTCTACATGTATGGACATACTTTCACCTCACCCAATAGATTAATATTTTCTATCATCAACACAAAACTTTACCTTTCCACACTTTTACAGTTGACATATTGAACACACAAACCGACATTAATCAATTAAACTAATGAGCAGTTGAATGATCAGGAAGTGTGAAAATGTAAGTGAGTTGAAAAATTTCGACGATTGATCTTGAGTGTTTGTAATTCATTTTAATTGCATTTCATTTCATCTGATTTTGTGGGATATGTAAGGAATGTCAAGAAAAACCCTTGAACTTTGGGATCCTAGCAATTTTGAATCTTGAGACATCACTTTGCTGCTCATTTTTCTTCCAAAGTCCATGCTTGGATTTCGTATTGCTATTGGAAAAACCTTCTAATGATTACAGCTGATTGAAATCCCTAAACAAATCCCTGCTAATAATGATCAATCAAATCCTCTCTTATTTCAGTGATAAAATCGTTATGTGAACTGGGCGAATTACTGGAATAAATTCCATTTTATGGGTACACACACATCAATAGAGAGATAGAGAGAGAAAGGATACTCACTTTATACAGGCTCCATCATTACATTTAAATTGGCCAGTTAAACATTCACTACGATATCCGCATCCTTCTTCATCCGAACTATCACTACAATCAATGTCTCCATCACATCTCCAACTTTTACGAATACATCGACCAGAAAGACACCGGAAATGATCTCCTGAGCAGGTACGATTAGCTGTGTTTGTGTGTGGGTGTCCATAAAAGTAGTATTCACATGGAAAATAAATGATTAAATAGATGGGTAAAGTTAAATAATTTAGAAACAATTTTCATGAATATTGTAAGAAGCCTCTAATCATTATAATAATAATCATCATCATATTGATTTTGGAAACCTTCAAATATAATTATGAGGATTGAAGAGCAAGAAGAAAGAGAGAGTAACTTGAGAATATCTTTCTCTCTATCTCTTAAGGTGTTCAGCTACTACAATTACTGACTTTACTACTCATCAAGATAGAAGAAAATATCTCGATACATTCTTTCATGATAGAAATTCATTGCATAATTCAACACAAGTACACATAATACTCAAATGAAAGAGAGAAAGAAGCGCTAAAACTGCTCTCCTAGATAATCGTTATCCAAATACTCATTGATGAATTGATGACTGTACTCCATGAGCAGAGAGGCATTTATATTTACCGATATAAAAGTGAAAAGGTTTGCAAAAATAGACCACAGTTTACTGTAAGACTGTCATATGGACTTTCACTTTACTAGAGAAAGAGGAAGAGAAAGAAAGAAAGAAAGAAAGAAAGAGAGAGAGAGAGAGAGAGAGAGAGAGAGAGAGAGAGAGAGAGAGCGAGTACATGTGATCAGCCTGCCAATTCTGATGGATTACCTGGATTTATAGCCTCAAAATATAACCGCACAGACATACGATGGAGGAGAAATATTTCACTCATCAGCTGAACTATTGGTTCATCCTTATCGAAGATTTTCCTACATTTTTTCCACAATACTTTTGCCTCAATAAGTACAAAATATTCTTCTTCCAGTAGATAGAGCAAGAATAAGAAAAAACCTTATGTCATTCACTATGGAGAATACATGTACATGTATATAAATATTTCTCTCGCCTCGAATGTCAGCCCAGAAGATGCTCGAGGACTTCTTTCTATTTCTCTCTCTCTCCCTCTCTCTTTCCTTTGATCATATTAAAGAGGTCATATTATTACACTGGTTGTTCATAACATGTCACACTGGATCATTGTGTTGGAGCAGTGAGATAGAGATGAGGAGAGGAGAGGAGAAAAAAAGTAGAATAGATAGCTTCATAGAGGAATGAAATGAAATTCGCCATAGGCAAAAAGCAAGCAACAAAAGAAAAAAACGAGAGAGAAAGTATAAGGTTTTTATTGTGTGTATCTGTATGTGAGTCTCTGTGTGTAGGTTACCCGAATATAGCCAATTGGTTAGAAGTCAAGGGTGTCGAAGAATGAAAAAAGACTGTTTAGAAACTGAGAATAGACTTATTTACTCAACTCATTTTGAAGAAGAAATAATGGAAATCTTGTTATTCTCTGATGTTGATCCTCCAAATCTCAAAGCTATATAATGGTTGAGGGCAAGGTTGTGTGTGTGAGTGTCCGTGCCTTGGGATGTAAGTCAAGAGAATGAGCATTCTACCTTCTAAGGTTGTATTCCTTCAACCATTTCTGTGAGAGTTCTCTCTCTCTCTCTCTCTCTCTCTCTTTCTTTCTCTCTTCATTATTTCCGATAGACTAGTTAGTATCTACTCATTAGATTAGGGTGAGAGATCTGTAAGCGAGAAATGAAACACTGGGAATTAAGGGCCTCAAAAAGAAAGAGGGCAAAAGATTCCCATTGCTGATCCTAGTTTATCGATATCAATGGTCAGTAGATTGGAGGATGAGAATACCATTGAATAAGAGAGAGAGAGAGAGAGAGAGAGAGAGAGAGAGAGAGAGAGAGAGAGAGAGAGAGGAAAAGCATTTCTATATATCTTACGCGAAGAATCACACAGGAAAAGATCCTCGTTTCTAGGGTGAAATATTATGGAACATTATTCTGGACTGCCTGCTGTGGGACGATGGTGTAGATATGCTTTGGAGGTGGCGAAGAGAATGATATATATAAATAAATATATATATGCTACCTGATTCTTTTTGCTTTGAGAACATCAAAATAAATCGAACATCTCGGGTACTTTAAGGGAAAAGGAAAAGGAAGTGTTCGTTTGCTAGTCTTATGGATTCTCTTTCTTACTTGTATTCTTTCTTCAATGTTCCACTTTTTCTCTCTCTTCTCACTCCTGATGTTCTCAAGTGACAAGTTGAACATATAGTAGTGACTGTAGTAATCACGATCGTTATTTCAACAGGCACTTATCAATGGCCAAAAGTAGCAGTAGTAGTAGAGAAATAGAGTGTATGGTTACATGAAACTATCACAACTACCACTTTCAATGTGATGATCTTACACGATGCGAAAAAGAGTCCACTTCTGGTTGACATTTTGTGGTTGATTGTATCTCATTGATTCATATTGTATCATGGAGAGAGAGAGAGAGAGGAAGAAGAAATTTTTTTCCTCTTTCTTTACTGATAAACAATGCTCATCTTCATGCTTGGGCCAATCGAAGCTCATCCATTTTGAGATGCCCTAGATTTCAACTTTTCCCATGCAATATAAAGGAACATACAAACACACACATATGTATACAGTATTTCCTAGATTCCTATGCTTGGTAGAATTTGAGACTTATGGAGGAAAACAATGAACTAGGGTTCAGCATTGAAGGGACCAGAGAAAGAAAGGGAAAAAGAAAAAGAAAGACGGAGAGAGAGAGAGAGAATACAAGAAATATTGTTCGCCATAGAAGTAAAGCTACGGTCAAGTTATCAGATGAAAACTCATTTTTTTCTGTTGACATGATGCCTTTTCTGGAATATATTGAATATTGATTTTTCCTCTTCTGATTCTTTCCATTTTTTCCACCATAGCTGTTTTATTCTATCGAATGGCTTTGTATTGATTGGATTTCTTCATCTTATGAGCTCAGTGTTGTTCAAATTAATCTTCCAATAGTGCTACCCTGCAGTGATGTCCCATTTCACACATGCTACACCTAAATATACGAGTGAAAATGTCTACATTATTTGGTAAGATTTTCAATCTTAATGAGATCGCTGGTACTTAAATTATACTGAGAAGAGCTAATATTTTTTGGCAATCTTGCCCTAAATCTTTTCCAATTCCATATATTGAACCTATTTCACGTATCTTTCACAAATTTAGTTACTAAGCGTATGTGATGAGCTAGAATTCCAATTTCAACACTTTATCACCTTGGTGTTTCTACATTCTCTCATACGCTCTTTCTATCTCTCTATTTGCTTGACATATTCTTGTCACCATGGAAGGAGTAAAGAAAGTATAGAAAACTACTGGTAATAGCAATAGGGAAGATAAAAGATACTCATGGTAGTGGAAAATAATACACATAGACTCACACACCATCCTTATACTACTGGTAAATACTCCAGTTTCGTTGAGTAAATTCTTGCCTTCATCATTGTTTGTCATTTCTTGACTAAGTTAAGACTTGAGCTCTTCTTTCTCTTTCTCTTTCTCTCTCTCTCTCTCTCTCTCTCTCTCTCTCTCTCTCTCTCTCTCTCTCTCTCTCTCTCTCTCTCTTTCTTTCTTTCTTTCTTTCACCAACATTACACCATCCAGGCAAGTCATCAGTCTTGTGATGTTCTATTCTCTTGAAACAAGAAAATCAGCGTGAATCTTTGATGAGTCAAGTAAGCTCATGAGATTGGAATCCAGAATAGTAGGAGCAGTAATTCTTCGTATAGACAGTGTAAGTTTCTGTGTATGTATGTGTGTGTGTGTGCATATAAATGTACTTCTTTTTTCGAATGAATATACATATACATCGATACACAGCTACAATCAAGAACTTGGGACAGAAATTTTCATGGAATACATACACCCGCAAACGCATCAGAGTATCAGAGTATCTGTCAGAAGCTTCAGTCAGAAGGGAAACATTGGAAAAATACAATGATGAACGCGAAACTTTTCGGGAAAAGGCTTTTGTTGGGCCAGTGATATTGGATGAATGATGTTGCATGATAAATGGGCAAACATCAGCTTTAAGTGTGGCTAGAAAAAGAAGTATAAGGAGAAGCAAAAAGAAGAAGAGAAGAGGAAGAGGAGAAGAGAGGAGAAAGGGAAGAAAAAGAAAAAGGAACAGGAAGCCATAGGAGAATGATCCAGATGGATTGAGAAAGAAATAGAAGAAGAAGAAGAAAAGTAAGAAGATAACAGTAGAATTAATTATCGTTGCTTGATGATCATTTTGCCACAAAGAGAGAGAGAGAGAGAGAGAGAGAGAGAGAGAGAGAGAGAGAGAGAGAGAGAGAGAAGAAAAGAAAAGCTATCATCTTGAATTGGCCTTTTCGTCTTCATCATCAATGGATGCTTTTGCCTTATACTTTCATTCTCTTCATCTCTCTTTCCCTCTTCCTTCTGATCACTATCATGATCATCATCTGTAACAATGTCAAGAATGAAAAGCGAGCCTCCAAAAATCTGGTGAAAAATCAGTATCACTTGATCATGGATCATGAATTCTCCATTATTTCAATGAAAGTGTATCACTATACTCCAAAGAGAAATAAAGAATCTGTACATGGCTGAATGTTAATGATCATGAATCCAGAACGAGTATACTTTTTTTTCTGCTCATGCAAATAAATAGCAAAGAGAGAACCTCTTATTGGTGTAGTAAGGTAACGATTAAGAGAGGATGAAGCAATAGGTAGACCAAATCTAAGTGTGAATTAGAAATAATACAAGAATAAATAAAAAATGTCTACCCTAGAAGGTTTATATATGCACACATGATGCCTTGAAGCATAACCATTTTTCACGCTAACCAAGATTGAGAGATTGAGAAAGTGGAATATTTGAAGACCTGATAAAATAAGAAGAGGAACTGGAAATACGCATCATCGAGATTTCCTATGCCCTGAATCTTATGCAAATCTTGTTCCAATAGAGAATATAGAAGAGATTGGATATATTGAGAGATAGAAAGATAGAAAAATAGATAGATGGATAGATAGATAGTAAGAGGAGGGATAGAAGATAGAGGATCGAAAGCAAACAAGAAAAACGTTTCAACGAGATGGGTTCAGCTATTTTCAGATTGTTTACCATATATTTTGATGAATTCTTCGACTATATATATTCGCTTATTGTAATGGCCCCAGGTTAACTACAGAATTTGGTGTACAAAGAAATCTAATGGCTTTTATATGCATCCTCTTCTTTCTCATCCATCCACCAGCTTATATTATATATATGTATGTATAAATTTTCTGTCCCCTGAACCTGCGACTTCAATAAATAAAGAATATACCTAAACATACACACATATTTCGACATATATTCTGGCACTTGAGGATTTATAACTATAATTCAGGGTATGGAAAGTGAGTGAGATAAAATTCTGCTTCTGAGCATATATGTGTGTATTTCCCAGCAACAATACGCAATGTATGGATCCCAATTCTATTGGGATGGGGAACGTATGATGATGGTAAAAATTGTAATGTAGTGAAGAGTAAAAAAATTTTTCACCTTTTGAAAATCATTTTCCAAATACACATTCTTTTGTGAGTATTTTTCCTCCAGGATGAAAGAGAGAATTCATATACACTCGCACACAAGTCATCCGTTGAGTAAAACACAGAGCCTATGAGAATTGATAACTCATTTTATAAAAGCTTATAGTGAAAGTACTACTACTGGTAGTATGAAAAGGTTCAATTTGAGCGTTTACCGTTATTTGTCCATTCTTTTTCCACTACCACCACTACTATGATGACCGTTTTCATTCTTGACCATTATTCCACCAGCCACTCAAAGTCATGAGATATATCAAAGATAGAGAGTATGAAACGGTGAATGGAATGAGAAAAAATTCCATAGAACAAACAATAGGAATCCAACGAGATTAACTCTCTCTCTCTCCCAAAATATCGCTAACAGATGAAAAAAGAATGAAAAATTTTGGTCCACTTAAATGTATGAAAGAGAGATGAGAGAGAGAGAGAGAGAGAGAGAGAGAGAGAGAGAGAGAGAGAGAGAGAGAGAGAGAGAGTAGCAGTAATAGTAGAATGTCAGAGTAAAGAGAGAAGATTTTTTGGTTTCACTTTTTGATATCATTAATAACAGAGGCAAAAAACAAAGAGTCAACCATAGAATACTATAAAGTCAGTGATGCCATAAAGATGTCAAAAGGTTTTTATTTAGCTACTCTCTGAACTCAAACTCCTCTCTTTCTCTCCAACATCTTTTAGACATCTCATCTCTATCATCTCATCTTATTTCTCCTGTAAAGATGCTCTTTAACGAAGTACCCATAAAGTGTAGTGGATACAAATACATCCACCATGATTGAATCTCGAGTTCCTTCTCTTCTCACATTCTTCTCTTTCTCTCGCTTCCTCTCCCTTGTTTTTAACAATATCTGGTAACAAAATGTTATTCCTTCTTATGGGTTTTTGAACCAGCATCAATGTTAACTCACTATGGTTATAGATTGATCATATACACTGAATGAGAACATGAAATATGAATCTAACGGTCACTTGAGTAAATTACTACTTCTTCGAACGTCATCCCAGTTGTCTTTATCCGGTGAGACACAGTCTACTTGACTTACAGCAATCTGATTGCCTACATTCAATTGCTTGTAACATGGAAAAATCACCTCATTTATTGGTGACGCTGATTCTTGATAAAGAGAATTGGAAGCCCCTCAAAATTATTGGAATTCAATTCAGTTTAATTAGTTCATTTTGAGGAAAAAAACTCATCAAGTGGAAAAAAGCTCGAAAATAGTTCAATCGAGAAGAAGTTGAATCGATTTTTGGCCATCTAAAAAGGAGCACAAAATTTGTATCAAATATGGCTCTCGAGAGTCTATTTGGGTTCACCAAACTCAGCTATCGACTTCTAATATAAGGCATACATACAAACACCGAGTGAAACACATAGCTAATACTAACTTGGCCATGGTCACTCTCGAGTGGCCTTTGAGTGGACCACCAAAGTGTGTTTGCCATCTTGGTGAATGAAGAATAATATTGGCTATTCGAAGAATGAAGAGAGAGAAACTGTATAAATGGCTTCAGATTGTGTTCTGTCCACTGTAAAACAGAGAGAGAGAGAGAGAGAGAGAGAGAGAGAGAGAGAGAGAG
>QZCP01000756.1:51002-116056 GCA_003956705.1 Brevipalpus yothersi
AGAGAAAGGAATACTATTTTAGCGTCAAAAAGCTTGGAATAGCTATTTGGTCAAAGAAATTAGGCTACCAAACAGAGTGACTCCATTAGATTGGCTGTAGTATTCGAATTTGGAGCCATTAATTTGTTTTACTCAAATTATTAGAGCATAAATATATAGTGATCGAGTTTGATGGAGAGAACGAGACCTAATTTCTCAGAACATCTTGTGAGATGCTGTAAAGTTTTTCCATTTGTTGTCATCTGCCTGGAAAGAGAGGATATTCCCACAATATCAGCTGCTATCATGTTAAAATGATGAAAATGATGACTCTAATCTACATCTACTATCATAAAAGTTTATATTGAGTTTTCCATTATTTTGAATCCTTAATAAGCTGATCAGAAGCGAAGAAAAAATTCTATCTATCCATCTGAACATCGAAATCTAAGATGCTCCAAAAAGAGAGATCGAGTGAATATATATCATTTCTATTCATTGCACGTCTAACTTGAGCTGACTTATTCATCAAAATTCCTGGAGGCATTCACCGAAAAAGAGAAAAGCTTTCAAAATTGGGTAAAATAATTGCACTTCTGTGCGATTGAGCATTCTTATACCGTTACTCGAGACTCTCTAAATCGTTTTTAATGTATTCAAAATTGATTCAGCTGGGCTTTCAGAAAATTTCAACTGGAAAAGGTTTAACCCGTTATATTTGGTTATATGGGAGAGAATAGTCAAGATGGAAAAGTAGTGGGAAAAAATTGCTAACCTTAAATCGATGGATATGTAAGTCTGTCTGTCTACCGTATTCTTTATTTCAATACATGGGTTAAGTTATTCTCCAATAAATAACCGACATTCTCATTGTGTTCATGCTTACTAATATGATGAAAATTTATGATGAGTAAAAGAGAACATTTCTCTAACAACATTTTGCGCTTCCAACCCTAAAGACCCGCTAACAGATGCACTTTTTGCCCAAGGGTGCAAATGGCTTTTTTCATGGATGAATTTTGCTGTATCCCAAGCTCAGATGGGAAAGAAAAAAGAAGAGCTCATGGGATCAGCATGAATCAAAAATCAAAGAGAGATAGAAAGGAAAAGCTTCAAAAAATGGTCAGTAAGTGTTAAAAAAGAGAGAATAGACTATGTGTGTAAAAGTAAATGGAAAAAATTTGCTCCATATAAGATTGGAAAAAAAGTGTGTGAAAACCAAGAGAGAGAGAGAGAGAGAGAGAGAGAGAGAGGAATAAGATTGTTCATGAAAGAATGGAGAGAAATAAAACATCTTACGAGGAAGTATAACTTTTTTTCATGGACATTGAAGACCTAATGTTACACAGGAGACGATTGAGTAAGAGAAATGGAAAGAAGAAGAAAAAGAAGGAGAAGAGAATTGATTTCATACCTTGTCATTAGTGTGTCAAGAGATGTTATATGAAGCGAAATTTTTGACTTTGAGGAATATGGGCTCCACAAATCATATGGAATCGCGGTCGAGTTATTTCATTCAACCTTTCCTTTTTCATCCCTCTGTTTTCTCTCTTTTTTCTGCTATATCTATCGAAAATCAAAGAATGTCAATCCAACTGGAAAAAAGTTCAATTCTATGTGATGAAAGTTCTACCATGATGGCAACAAAGTGTGACATGATGGAATAAGAGAGAATGCTGGGTTTTTGTCCCTAAAATCAACTGAGAGATTTGTGTGTGTGTGTGTGTGTGGAATAGGAAAAAAGAGACTGGAAAAGACTAACTCCAACATCTATTCAGACCCCAGAGTTACCTGGAAAACTATCAAAATTCTGTTCAAAGGTATAAATCTACTGAGTCCTAGACATGTGTATCAGTAACAATTGCAAGAATTGTTTTTCTCTCATTGTTGAAGAGTCACTTTAAGTTCATCAACAATCAGATTCCCTGGATTTTGTTAGGGATTATTCCAGGTCTGCTACTGTCACTGACAAATGTTCAAATGTGTATGAGTTTTCGTAAACAATTAGTCTGACTTGTGTCCATCTGAGGTTTCTTTGAGGTTGAAAAGCAAAAAACATCTCAATACCAGAGAGAAAGTTGAAGAAAGTTCTTCATGTAGTGTTTGAAAGAAAAATCCTAACCTTAATTCCCTCTTCATAGATAGAGTATCAATAAAACTCGAATCATTAAAAATATTCTACTTTCAAAGTATATATCATGGAGAAATCGTAATTTTCAGCCGGCTTTTTTTCGATTCAGCAATTCACAAACTGCAGATTCAAAATGTATGAATATATCCATTGTATTATTTGAAATTTTGATCCATAATCATCATTTATCCCTAGGACATTGTCTGGATTAGTTTTTTCAGGGTTTAAAATTCATGAGGAGTAGAAATTGAAACCGAGTGATTCAAAGTAAATCTAATCAATATTGAAAGAAATAGTCAATAGTGACCATCTGTCCGATGCGGATCTACCAAAATTTTGAACCTCATTCTCCAACAACCATAACGGTATATTGAAGATGAAAGTTCTATCGCTGAGTTGAGTTTCAGCTTTTGGCTATTTGAATCATGCAATCATGAAGAAAATTTAAGACTACTCTTATGAAGCTTCATACTAGGATGTCTTCGAAGCGATTCATTAATTTTAGAGGAAGGCAAAGTGAGAGAGAGAGAGAAAGTAACGGAAATGTGAGGCAGACTGACTTCCGTTTGGAATTTTTTCTTCTTGATTAAGACTTCAAATTGAACTGTACAAGTTGAAGCAATAATATCAAGGAATACACATTCTATTGGGAAATTGCTTTTCTCACGGATAAAACGAAAGTAAATGTGCTCTCATATTAAGTCCAAGCTGTTCAAATGTCAATATGAGATTTTTTGTTTGATTTAGCCTCATTTTCGGCCAACAATAGCCTAAAGAAATGTTCATATGTCACATTTGCTCAATTTTCACTATTTATTGGAATGTGAAAAATGGTATTTTTTGGGGGAGACACTGATCAAAAATCATAAAGTTTGACTTGAGGAAAAAAAATCAAAATAATTGATTATCCTCTCTGGATACAACATTTTTTCTTCCTTCGTCCCACTTATTGTCATTGTGATCATAAATATAAAGAGTGAATAAGTATCTGATTATCATGGAGATCGATTTGTTACACAGAATAGGATCAAAAAAAGGGAAAAGGAAGAGAGAGAGAGAGAGAGAGAGAGAAAGACTGAAAAGATGCGGAAGAAAAGGAAAGAGCAAACAACAATATTGATCCATTATACAATGAAAGAGAGAGAGAGAGAAGGAATAAAGCTGATGCTTTTCGGGTATAATCATTAATATGGTTCCACAATGCATTCAATCAATACACACATATAATCTGCACAGCTACATATAAAGTCAAGCTTACTCCAATATGAACATTGGATCAATTCCTGATTTTCATAAAATCTAATTAGACCTCTTTTTGTTGAATGTAAGAGAAGGAGAGACGAAAAAAAACGATCAACTGGGTACATTTAGCTTTGCATTGAATTCCTCATGATCAGTTCGATTTGAAGTGTATACTACACTATGTAGATGATGGTTTTTTTGCTTCTCGATTCTCAAGGCATAGAGTTGGAAGAGAAACCCTTCAATAGAAGGCATTCTCGAAATTTGAATAATTTGAGAACACATATCATTACGATTCATAGCCAATTAAGATTTCACCAGCAACAGAAAAAAATGAGTATGAGCCCCAGAGTTATCATCATGTCTCTATTTGAGCTTCAAACTTTCAGAATTGATGTGTTGAGATGTGTGTATGTATGTGGGTTGAAAGTTCCTCTTCTCCTCTTTTGCTCATCAATTTGAATGGATTCCTTTTTTCCATGGTGAGAATGGCGAAATATTTTCTACTGAACAAGCAAAATTTTTCAAATATTCTACTCACGACAATTGAATTCATCTGAGCCATCATCACAATCCTTGTCTCCATCGCATCTCCATTCCAAATTTATACACTGTCCATCATCACACCGTAGTTCACCATTTTGACATTCAACTCGATTTTCTGTGGATATATATAAGTGTGTATTAGTGTGTGGTGGGAATAAAAGGAGGATAGAAGGGAATTGAAAAATAGAATGAAATAAAAATTGGTCAAAATGAAGGATCCTTGGATTCTTCACCACATTCTCTCTCCATCTATTGAATTGAAGAGAGCGAGAACATCTTGCTGGGAGAGAGAGAAAAATTTTCTCTCGCCTCCATTGATTTGAAGTTTCAAGAATCAATCAGAATGGTTTCGCAAAACCAATGAATAATGAATGAATCGACTGATTCTGATCGAATTGAACTTCAATTTTTTCTCTTCCTCGCCATTCATGAAATCGGTTTACCACTTTCAACTTGTCTACGCTTTTTATATGGTCTCGATGGACAATACATGAGTATTCCAATCGAAGCCTTGAGAGAGAGAGAAAGAGAAACTGAAATTCCTCTCAGCTCAAAGATATCAGTCTTTGAAGCTCGTCTGTCTAAATAGATTATTCAGACTGTAAGGTTGTTCAATTCAGTGAATTTTTCACTCACTGAAGAGAGAATTTGATCTATCCTTGAAATAGTTCTCTCCCTTTCTCTCTCTCTCTCTCTCTCTCTCTCTCTCTCTCTCTCTCTCTGTATCCCATGATATTCCCCTGAAAAGAAGTTTAGTGAGTTGGAAGAATAGTGGAAAAAGTAAATGCTTAAAATGAATGATCTCACGCAGAATGTTGAAACTGATAATGGAAAATGAGAAAGGAGAGAAAGGATTTTAATTTTCTACCAGAAAAACATTCTTCTTTCCATACTTTTTCCAGTCACTATTCTCATTCACCATCTTTTCAATCCATTTTTCCAGGAGGTTGGGATGTGTTCATCAATACTTACTGCATTTATATTCATCAGAACGATCACCACAATCATTTTCACCATCACAATGATAGGCTTCAGCTATGCATCGACCCTGGAAAAGGGATTTAGAAATTTGAAAAAATCTTCATTTCAAATTTGATGTATAACCACACATAAATAATGACCTAACTATTGAACATGTTGTCCTACTGTCTCCTCATAACATGGGTACAAAATGTGCTGGAACCTAAATTTTGTACAAAAGTTTAGCAACCCTCCACCATGTATGTGTGTCCACACCATTATCAACCAGAAAACCTCCTGCATGTGATGCTCAGTGGACAGTTTATTTCATTTCAACATCTCCTGCTAACATGCTAGAATATATACATACACACACACACACATATAAGTTCATGCTGTGTGTGAATCCCACAAGGATAAGCTATCATGAATAAAGTAAATGTGAATCAACAGAATTGGCCTCCACCATTACTACTGTACAAACTTTATCGATATGAATTCCCTGGATAATAAATTTCTCTCCATCTCTCGGACCAAATGCTGCCTCATCTGCTGGTGACGATTTCCTTCATGGAAATATTTCGAATAAATAGAATAATTTGAAGAGAGAGACACAGAGGAAATTGAGAAAGGAGAATAAATTGGAAACTTTTATGGGAAAGCTCATTGAGAGAAGGAATACTTAGAGAACAACACATGGTAAGACGATCAACTATATCATCTCAGTTATATCAATTCTTCTGATTATGATATCTCTGTTCCTTCTTCTCTGTTTCTCTCTATCTTCCTTCCTTTCCATTCAGTTAGCCTCTAGCCCTGGTATTCTTCTTCTTCTTTTTCGTCTTCATCTTCAAGGGAAAAGAATAGCTTCTCATGAATTTGATCTGTAAACAAATAAGATAGCGTGGGAAGTCATCTAATATTCTGTTGACTGGAGAATATGAGTAATGTCAATGCCAGCCGGATGAAGATAGATATCATAAACACTTGTGACAAAATTTCATGAATTTTAAAGTATGTATCATTTTGTGCTTTGCAGTTGGGACAACTTTTCCTAAACTGTGAAAGTATTTATATTCAAAGTATATATATACACTTACATTTAAACATTTGAAACTTCCTACCGGACAGGGCACAAGATTTGTTTTTGTGAAGTTTTCTATGAATAAGAAAAGAAAAGGAATTGTAGTGTAAACGAAATAAGTGAGGATGAAATTCTTTTGCTCAGCATGAGACCATCTCAATTCTTTTTGGACATGAGCCTTCAAAATGAGTGATACTGATTGAAGTTTGAGAGCATATTGTGTGTCACTTTTTGATAGAAGCAAAAATCTCTATCGAATGTATAGGTTCCTTTTTCTGAGCTAAGCTGCATGGAATCTAGATACTCTCCATGTACTGAATTGAGTATGTTGAGACTAGGTATTTGAATAATCCAATTAACATGCTCACCACATCCAAGCTCATCTGAGCCATCTTTACAATCATAATCCATATCACAATGCCACTGAAGTGATATACATCCTCCTACGGAAGAGAATATTGATCAAATTTTGGTAATCATGATAAATTGCAATTCTGATACACTGCAATGAATTCAGGGAACAAGAAGATAGGGGCAGAAAGAGAGAAAGAAAAAAAAAGAATAGAACAGAAAACAAAGCTTACCTCTAAGGCATCGAAATTCAGATGAGGCACATGTGTTGATGTTTTCTGAATAAAATGGAAAGCATTCATGTATATATATATTTCCTTTGATTAGACATGAAAGAATACTTTTTCAATGGTGAAAGGTTAGCTATCAAGTCATATTCATGAGAGAATATTAGGATATCATATGATTAGAGACCGAGATGAGAATCATAAAGAGAAAAAGTATCGGGAAGAATGCCAGAGAATGTCTCTGGAAGAGAGTGGAAGAATTTTCAAGTGGAAACTTGTCATTTTAGAAGTTATATCTTATTGATGAGTTCTCTGAGAAATCGTTTTTCCAACAAGTCACGTTTCATATGTTCCCAGTGAATCGTGATTGACAAAAAATAAGAGTAGTAGATTTCGATTTCAAAGAGGAATCCTCACCCGGAAAGGAAAAGAAGTATATATACTTTTCAACCTCATCAAAATGGATGTTCAGCTTAAGTTATCATCTTGTCACATCTCTATTTTGTGTGTATAGGTTGATTATTTTTCCTTTATCGATATATATTTTGAGCAATGTCCAAGAAAATTTCAACCAAAATGAATCCAGAACCTTACTAAAACATCGGCAAATAAACTCATTGTTCAACTGGACCATAATAGTGGTGGTAATGAGGCTCATCATTTTCAACAAGTGCTGGAAAACTATAATACTTTACGTAATCTGATGTTGAAGAGACTTGAATCTTCTATCATAAAATTCATACGACCAATTTAAGTACTCATTCATGTAAGTATATCTTAAAAAGTTTGTTTTTATATGTTTCAGCTCCCATGAGCACGAACACTTGTCTCTCTCAAAAAATCTCACATAAGCATATAGAACGAAAACTTAAGCTCAAAAGTTTCTTCTTCTTATTTACTCCTTCTCTTCAGAATGGGCCATAATACACCGAAAAGAATTGTCTACAATGCTTGATGCAATCGTCATTTTGCATTCATGATGGTATGAATTTTCTTCAGAAATAGTAGCACTAAATCCATTTGTGCAAGTAAATGGTATACATAATGATTATATCAGCTTACATGATGATGATCAAACAGGTAAGTATCACATATGCTCAAATAGATAGACAAGGAGAGAGAGCTTGAGAGAGAGAAAGAAAGAAAGAAATAGAGAGACTGTTTTTACTCAATGTTCCAAGCCACCGGAATATGGTCTGTAGTGACATAAGAATTGTGTTTCTCTTGGAAGTAGATTTTTTCCTCATTCTTCAAACAGTAGATAAACTAGGTTGCCTGATTCTAGTGTGAAAAACACCCTAGTCAACAATCTATGGGTATTATTGTAGGGGGTTATATCCATGTTATAAAGAACAACTTTCAACCCAAAAACAGAATTCTCTCTCTCTCTCTCTCTCTCTCTCTCTCTCTCTCTCTCTCTCTCTCTCTCTCTCTCTCTCTCTCTCTCTCTCTTACAAGCTATTAACTTACAGAGGCTATAATCATGAATACTAGCGAAAATTCAATAGAAATTTTCATGGGCATCTCTCTTCTTCTTCTTCTTCTTCTTCTTCTCTCACTTTCGATTGCTTCCACATACTCTTAACACTGATGTAAGCTTGAACAATGATAGATAATGGACTTGTATGGACTTTTATATGCGTTCATAGGGGAAGAAGAAGAGGGGGGAAGATAAAACGATTTTACCGTTGAAATGATGTGAAATTGAAATCATTTCGGTTGAAATAGCATGGCCCATTATCTTTGTAGTGGGTCTAACAGGATGGGTGTATGGATGTGTGTTTGTGTGTATGTGTTATGTGTGTTAAAGATTCTCATCATAGTCTCTATCATGAAATTTATCCACTCGGTAACCCTCCTTCAACCTATGCAATCATTGGAATGTTTATGATGATATTACGGAAAACCTGAAAGAACAGAAACTGAACTCATGGAAGATGGTGGAGAGCAGAAAGAAACAAAGAACGAGAAGCAAAAAAAACAGTAAACTAAAGCAATTGTGTTAAGAAAAGGATGATGATAAGAATCGAATAAAGTGGATATAAGGATTTTGATAGCTTAGAAGTTCATAAAGTGAATGAATAAATAATTCACGGAATAAAATAATGAAATACATTTCACTAAGTGCGTGTGTATGTGTGTCTGTAACTCTTGAGCGAAAAATCTTGATAAAAAGAGGGGAATAAAATGCTTTTTCCAGACACAGGAATAATCATTTTGAAGTAAATCATAAGCAAAACTATTTTGGTGATGATTTTCAGTTTCATAAAAGATAATGTAAGCTTGATGAAGCAATTAAGTGTGTATCTTTATCGCACTTCTTTCTTTTCTCTTCTCTACCTAAGTTGATAATGAATTGAAATAAGGAGATGGCGAAAGTGGAATAATGTGTGTATACTGATAGGGTAAATTAAATAGGAATAATATTCTAGACCATTAAAATTATTATTATTTTGATATGTTGATAATAATCATCACATCATCAGAGTTGAGTGAAATATGTATTTATCCAAACACACATCTACAGTAATAGAGTGATGAAAAATTTCAATGATTGCATAGAATGAAATAATTATTCATGAGAATGGATAAAAATCAGAAGCTATCTGTGGATGGATAATATTGCTCTCACCATGAACTCAAAGTAGATAATCATACTAACCATCACGTTTCTCCCAAATAGGAATATCCCACTTAGTATCAGGTCTTTTCTTTTTTGACTCAATAATCAACCTATTATTAGATCTTGCATCTCGCTTGCCGTAAGGCATTGATGAAGTATGAGATGAGAAAGTAGATGAAATTCTATCATCAGTTCCACCGATTTGCTTATCCTTATTACTTCTATTATCCACAAGTGGATCTGGTAACTTCGATTTGGAATTGAAAAATTTGACTTGATCCGGTGAATGTGTGCTTAAATTGAGATTTTTCACCAAATATTGCACCTCATTAACACTTAAACATTGCTGAAAAGAGAACATCAAACATATTCCTAAAATCGGAACACTTGTTAAAACCGATATCATGTTGATTGTTGTGAGAAATTTTTGACGATTTCGATGATAATGGTGAAATAGAAAGAAGAGATAGAATGTTGATATAGGAACGAAAAAGATTTAAATTTAGATTTCACTCACTGAACCACACTCTTCAAACTTTTTACTTCGAATAGGTGTATACTAGTTGTTATCCTTTATTGGCAGTATTGCAAGAATTTTGAAATATAATGTTCTAAGATTGGCACAAGGTGAAGATGAGCAAGTGGAAAGTTCACTGGAATGTGTCAACTTTGACCACCAAAAGTTGACCAAAGAATTTGTAAAATTTTCCAAATAATCAGAACTGGCCACTAAAACGTATTGCTGCCTTCAGATACTGTTGATATTCACTCAAAAATTTAGCATCCATTTAATGCTGTGAGAATAAAAATACCGCGGAAGATTGAGCAAATCATGTTGCAACACATTTGACACTTTTATTCACCTCCTTTTCTTACGATCGAACGATTATCATAGTATTTTCGATAGGAAAAAAACACACGATAAATTTAACTAAAAACTAGACAGCACATGAACCTTTCTCAGGATACTTCCATGATTAAGATCTTGAGATCAATCAAAAGTTCAGAGAATCTCGTGAAAAGTCAAAGTATTTCCATCTAAAAATGTTCATGAAATTATTTTTACATGGGTAAAAGATTCACACACACAAAGTGAAAGGTGCGATCCGAACATCAACGTTGCTATTCGTGAACTGGTATCAAAGAATCTTATTTCTGAGACGAGGCAAAAGTTTTGGATCCTATTCTTTCCAACCTGCTCACCCATTGGAATCGATCGATCAGATTTCACGGAATGAATCAAATAGATGGCCCCATGGAATCAATGTATATACCATGAAGGCGCCATCTAACATTGGGATGGCAGAGAATCTTATCGAATTTTATGGCTAAAATTCTTCCTCTAGATTGTGCAAAATGCGCACACGTAGAACGGAGTTATTCTTCAACCTATCTTTCAAACTTTAAGCAAGTATAAGAAGACATCGTCACTCTTATCCAGTGGATAATTCAACTTGATTCAACCTGGACACTACCATTATTCTCACAGTATTCCTTCGCCCAGCTTAATCTCAACTTGGAATATTGTCAGTCTAAAGGATTAGTCTCAAGATCTTTTATCCCGGATAAAGAATAACTCTTCTGATATCAGTGTTTGTGAATCGTTCCAACAGTCATACCGTACACCTATCGACAAATCATTCCCAAGTTTTCCTCAAATTTTTTCTTCTCTCTCACTCTATCTTTCTCCAATATGATGCCTGTGCTTACTAGTGTCCCCTTTATAGGAATATATTTTATGCTTTTTTGTCTAAAATGTTCCGGTGCTTCTGAATCACTCACAAGTATCGACCAATACGATGCAAGTGTTGAATCGAATGGCAACGGAAAGTTAGCCCTATTTTATCCGGATTTAAAATCAACCGATTTACTTGTCGACGATCTGAAAGGTATCCACAGCAGCGATCTGGATAAGCGAGCTCCTCTCAGTCCACCATCAAGAACTCCTTTTCTACCTTATGGCAAGCGAGATCCTGTGGCAAGATGGAATCAAATGCTTCCTGGTTGGGGAAAAAGGCCAGATCTCAGATGGAATTTACCCATGCCGATGTGGGGTAAGCGAGATGGTATGTTGCAAAAGAATTTTTTTTCTATCAGTCTACTTTGATTCTTAAGTGATCCCAGTTTGTGCTCTCTTCTTTAAATTGAAAAGTCAAAGGAATGAATTGAGGAATTGAGAATTCTTCTCGAACTCACTATCGTTAAAATATAGAGCTTACCTTTGCATGAGAAGTTTCTGATAGAATCTTAATCTCTTTTGCCAGATTAGATTGCGTTATACACCATTTCTCCTATATATTATGTCAGATTTTATTCGTTTTATTCGATATATTCATCGTCTGAAGCCAGTTCATTCAGCATCGAATACTCAGAATTCATAATCTGGAGCGGATTGGTTCCCCCAGCAAGCTTCTACTGGTCCGTTTTTGAGGTTCTTCTCTAATTGAAATCCCAGAATGTTTTGTTTGATCTTTTTGCTAGAAGTTTGCGAGTATAGTTTCATTAGAGAAAACAGAATTCTAATCAATTTCCGTATACAATCTGCTACTTGATCAGCTTTGGCGGCGAGACAATATCCATTGGTTTGGGGAAAACGAGCACCTTTCAGATATGAACCATGGGGAAAGCGTGCCAGGTGAGTTGGATAGAATTTGATTATATTCGCATGAGTTGTAAAATAAATGCTCAGATAGCTGGAGGATGCCTATACAAAGAAAATCAGAACTTTTATCTCAACCAAGATATCTTGAATTCCCAAAGAACATCGAAAATGCTCGCCCTCCAGAATTTTTCAAGCTTCATCTTTGAGCTAGTTGAATACAGGAGCAATTTCTTAGTTATGATTCCTCTTCTTCCTAGCCCGATTGACGGTTCAATGGAATAATCTAAATCTAAGCACCATCGATCCTCATCCAAACGCTTGACAAAAAAAACAATACATACCCATTTATTGAAGCTGTTTAAAGATCATCAGCATTAACAATCGAAAAAAAGTAGTCATCATCGAAGAAGAGCGGAAAAAAGAGTTTATAAACCCTCAAAATCATTTGCCTGATCAACACCGGAAAGTGAGGTTTGAAATTTTCTGATCAATCCGGAAGCCCTTTCAGCATCTCTGATGATGATGTGATAAATGGAGAGGGGCATTTAGTGAGGAAAAAAACTTTGATGCCTCTCCATGAGGCAAAACAACCCCGGAAAGATAACAGAAAAAAACAATCATAGATATAATTTCCCTTACATTCCAATCCTCACTTTAACATTGCGATTGATTATTATTATTATTATTATCATCATTAATTATTATTATAACGATTATTCTATTTGACTTACCATTACCAATATATAATTATTACAATTGTTGATCATTTATTCATCAGTGAGAGCCCAATAAGAGTCTAACTTGTGATCTGTTGATTTTTGGTAATTTTCTTTTTTCTTTCTGTTGGTGAAGAATCGTGAAGAATGCTTGATTTAGGTGGGAAAAGTGAAGCTTTTCAATGAGAATTCTATCTTCAGACTTTGATGGAATAAGATGCTTAGGTTTACACCGATAATCATCAAGGGTTTGGTAGTGATTAAAATTTATCATCATTTTGAGTTGACAGGAAACAGTTTAGATGCAAAAAAGGTCCCTGAAAAAGCCATTCTAAATGTTAAATAGACATAACCCCAGCTAAATTGAATCGGTTAAGAGTGATTAGCAATTTTTCTGAGTGATTTTGAGGAGATAAATATCTTCCTCGATTCCTTGCCTTCAATCTCGATGCTCATCATGCGATTTTCAATGACTTCAACCCCTTTTTTGGAGCCATCAAGACCATAACAATTTCTTGGCCACTCTAGAAAAGTCATTCTAAATCACTCAAAATCTTATGCAAATATATACAAATTTGAATCTCACTCTCAAGTGATGATGAAATCTGAAGCTGAACGTTGAAGGCATAATCAACGATCATTATCATTATTATTATCACCATCATCGATTCTAATCAACTAACCATCCAAGTGGCTCAAGCGATCATCACCATGAACCTGAAGATATATTGCAATTTTCAAGTTTGAGGTAAGAATAATTTATTACAATCATCGATTCATGAGGTACTTTCATCAACCATTATTCAATATATCTATATACTTAAGGAAACTTGAGAGCCTGTTGAATGTCTCTCTCTCTCTCTCTCTCTCTCTCTCTCTCTCTCTCTCTCCAATCTTCGATCTACATTGGTGAATGTCTTTTTATCAGAATCCATATCTCAAAGTCAACACAATAATGGTCTATGTGTGTGTGTGAAAAAAGAAGCCATCGAGACGTCACAGGGTGTCGAGTGCGTAAGTGTGAGAGTGTTTCGAAAGTCTAAGAGAAGTGAATGAAAAATCTTCTTCTCATATTTTGTTCAATAACTGAACAAAACTGCCTTAGAACACACTTACGACTCTATACTGTATCTTCGGTTAGGATAGACGTCTATTCTATCTGTTCTTTTATACACTCAATTGGGGGGGGATAGAGAGAGAGAGAGAGAGAGAGAGAGAAAGTTTGGCTGAATCTGAAGTTCATTTAGAAAATTGACATTCTCGGAAAAAAGAGAATCTGACAAGGTATGGCTGTTTCAATACTTTTGATCGTTTTGATACTTAAAATTGGTTTCAAATCCTCTAATGGAAGTCAAGTAGAATGATGTGTTCAGTTGATTTTGATCATTATTGTTATTTTTTTTGTTGCCGCTGCTTTTTTGATTGTACATCCAGGAGAGAGATAGAATAAAAAGTGAAACTATATTTACATGGGAAAAAGTGCAGCACATACAGTGTGTATAGCAAACGGTTCGATCAATCTTGAATATCGGAAGGAAAACTTTTTCGATAATCTGAAGATAATTTCATAGGATCAGGGAGACAAAAGTGATGAATCAGAACGAAAAATTTTTTCTCCCCACTGGATGATACAATATACTTGTTGTTGACAATGGAAATGAGAGAATTTCAAATAAAAAGATGAGCAATGTGAATGAGCAAATAATAATAGAGAAAAAGAAAAAAAAACAATAAATTGATCATAATCAGAAAGATATTGGGAAGTGAGATGGAAGATTCTGGTTGTGTGTGTATGTTTGTGAATATAATAACTTTCAGTGACAATTGTGGTTGATTGCACAAGTTTTCTCTTTTGAGATGATTTTTTATGTATATATAATTTATATATGCAAATATGCCACACGGTGATGACCAGTTGATGACCAAAACGATGGTTTGTGGGTATGTGTTTCATGGATAGGATATTGTCCGTAAAATTTTTAGATGGACAGTGTTGCACCCATTCGCTTGAGAGCCAAAATTGCATTAACCGCTTTCTATTGATCAGATAGGACAAAAAGATGGAGAAATAAAAACATGGATGAAGATGATACATGTATATAGGAAAATGAGGGCAAAAAAGTGAGAAAAAAATTTCCTTTCCTAGATAAATATATATGTGGTATATGTGTGTATAAATGAATTACTTCGACTAGTGAACAGTTAGTTAAGCAACTAAAATATACACTCAAACAAGTGTCTGTGAGTATATATATATAGATATATATTCATACAAGAGTGAAGATGTAAGATTAAGCACGTCATCAATAAAAGAAATCCATGCAATAAAATGTTCTATCCTAATTCAATATAGTTTAGTGTATGTGGGTTAGGAGAACACATATAAACACATGTGTATATACTGATGTCAGAATGGGAAATACATTTGTGTCTTCCTCTGCTGTGGGTTGAGAAACTTATGAAACAAGGAAGTTGCTGGAAAAGAAGATAGATAAAGTAGGAAATACAAGGAATACAGGGATACTGGAAATGAAATTTTTTCAAGAAGATGAGAAGATGGAAACACATACACATACAACTGTTATTCAATCATCGATAGAGAGAGAGAGAGAGAGAGAGAGAGAGAGAGAAAGTGATGATAGAGAATGAGAAACAAATAGTCATTTACTAAGCTAATTGAAGACTACTACTATAAAGAATCCAGATATTCTCTCTCAATTGTGAATGAGTTTAGAGGATGGAATATCCATTGCATTAGTGGTGGAATGAGGATTGACAAGAATCACATTCTACCAGTGTAGGAAGAGAATCGAGATCAAAAGTATAGTAAAGATGATTCTTCGGGGAGTAACCTTTTATGAGCCCTGATTTTGGTTATAAATTGAATTTTATCTATGCTATGCTCACCCTATCAATACACAGACAAATATAGTGTGAAATATACCTTAAGGTATATCCAATTCAAACTGATATTCTCACAAGTGTTGTGAGTGCATCATATTCACATGATCTCCCCATGATAACAAAGTAACTAGCTACACACTACACTTCAGGGTTGCCGACATTGATTTGCATATTTCCATAGGCACTATGATGAAGGTTAAAATTGTATGTCTGACTCATACAGACTGGAAGAGATTCTGAATTTTTATAAGTTTGATGCATAGAAACGACAAATCATACAACATACAAGTGGACTCAAGAGATTGAGAAACGAGCAGAAAGAGACAGATTTTATTTATCTCAATCTACTTTCCAAACTTTACTCTAATCATCACGTCGGAATAGATCCTTTTTCGGGGAATAAAATTCGTCTGAAAGAAGAGTCGACAAGGAGCTACTCAGTGAATAATCAGTGAGGAATTAAGAGCTTCTCTCTCTCTCTAGTCGCCTAATGCTGAATGTGAATCATCATCTCTCTTCTTTTTTTTTGCTTCATACTTATTTTCACATCTTTTACACAAGTGGAATCAACCATCAAGGTATAAGTAGACCAGATAATTCAGACTAATTGAGAGAGATTTTGAAGATGATAATCTGAGATTCAAATGATGCTCACGTGGAATACATCATACCAGCTCAACGATGATTTTGGGATAGAATTTCACATGATATACCCACGCAATCAATTGCAAACAGGTAAGCTCAATATACCACTTCATATATCTTTCAATAAACATACATATATTTATTCACATAATTTGAATCGAGTTCGAAAGGTTTTCAGTCTCTTCGAATCTCTCAATTCTAACGAACCGAAAATTGAATCCCAACAGATCCCAAAATCTGATCTTCGATTCTGATATGCTTATATATGCACATTTTGGATGAAAAATTTGGGTATCATGATCTATAGAATCATTGTTGAAGATAGTGAAGTAGTCATCAATAGTGCACACATCCGAGCAGGGTTGAACAGAATCGCTTATTTTGTGAGTGAATCGAGAATCACTGAATTGTATGGGTGAAGAAGAATCTCATTTCTACTTCTTGAATGAGATAAATGCCAAATGACCACTACACACAAGTTGATCCAGACTTACCTACACACATAAATATACACACAGATCACATGCTTAGATAATCAATCACACGGAAGCAACCTACTCAACAGCAATCAATTACAACAACAACTAATTTAGTTTGAGAATCTATCTCTGGATTTGATTTTGTGTATGTGTATGTGTGTGTGTGCTCAGGGCACAAGGTAGCCCAGCCAGAAGGAAAGAATAGAATTTCCAGTTCAAATGAGAACATGTCCAGTCTGGAAGAAGTTCATTCCAGGAATGTCCAATATACATCTACTGTACTGGTCTCAAGTTACCTTCCAAGTATCAGTGATACTGAAAAAATAGCGGAAACTGTTATTCTTACTCAATCTACCAATGAAGATTGAAGATCAAAGCATCTCGATAATCTTGAAGTTAATCAATACAACTTGTATTCCAATTAATACACTTCTCGAAAACCTATGGACAAGTGAACACTATCCTCAGGCCCACACCGAAGACAATAATACTTTTCTCTCTCTCTCTCTATCTTTTGATCAACTATGTTGGGTTGGTAAATGTAACCAATGGTCTGGGTCATCGTAAAGGCAATGAGGAATCCACAGTAAATGGGAAGCTTCATGCTTCAAGTGCATATAAAATTTTCGCTTCACTGCCATTGCAATCGCCACTCTCTACCTCAACCTTTCTCTCACACGTTGAATTGTTCAGTGGTTTTAATGATTTCACTTTCATGAGATCAGAATGTTCTCTGGTTATTGGAAAAATAGTAGAGAGAAATATGTGCGGTGAGAAAGATAATCAAGTTGGGAGCCAAAAAACGAAGCAAAGTGTGTGCGTATATGTGGTAAAGAGAGAGAGAGAGAAAAAAAGTTATAAAAGAATATTGAGAATGCATGGAGAATGATGAATGAACTGGAAGTTGATGATAAGTGATAAAAATGTTTCTCATGAATGAATGAAAAAAAAATAACCGATGAGCCCTGTGTATTCATTCTGTTATGTTGGTGTGTATTCTTATTTTTCAACTTACTCATGTATGAGGTGAACAATCAATATATAAGTTCACTATTTTCTTGCTTTTCATGATACGTTTTCAAATCTACCTTCATCACTCTCTTTTGCTCACTTTTCTTCTCATTTAAAGAATATTTAAATGCAATCAAGTGATAAATACCATAAAATTCTTTCGCTTCCTCTCACACACTCTCTCTCATAAGAAAGGTTCTCTTTTTTCACCGTTACAAGGAATGCAGTCAGCTTACTGTTCAGTATGCATGATACTTGTGATAAAAAAGGGCAAAAGATAGAGAGAATGAAAGAAAGGAAGAGAGAGAGAGAGAGAGAGAGAGAGAGAGAGAGAGAGAGAGAGAGAGAGAGAGAGAGAGAATGAATAGGAGTGAAGTAAAACTCTCCAACACATAAGCGATCTTGCAAGCTTTTTTGGAGATGAAATCTTAAGAAAACCTCGCTAAAAGATTGTAAAGATTGCGCATCTTATTTTTTTCCTGTCTAGTGGGAATATAAACGAGCTTTTATGGTATAAAATTCAATCTGAACTTGGAAGGGAACGAAGATTGAGCTATTGAGTTGAGTGGTGTATTGGAACGCAAATCTAGAATAAATTTAGGACCTTCTATGAAAAAGAAGAGAGGAAAATTATGCTCCAACATCAGGCATGAATCAATGACAATTTGATTTTCGAAATCCATTTGAAATGGTGTAAAAGCAAAACAAACAAAAACAGTTCGTCATAGCTCCGTGGTAACACTCTGGAAGTTCTGGAAGTTTTCACCGAAAAAATTTTAGGATTTTTCTAGGGATACAAATTTGGTACAATCATAGGCAGTCTTGAGAACATCCTCATCGCAACATGTTGAACGTACATCCAAGTGTGCCTTGAACTTTTCAATATCAGAAATCTCAAGGAAAAAATTATGAGAAATGAATATTCCACCGGAGGTATGCCCATGGAATCATGAAGTAGAAATGGAATGAAAAATTGTTCCAGAATTTCCAAGTGCATACAAAAGTGTAACACACACTTTCTCTCTTTCTACTCTGATGAAACAGTCCAAGCCTGGAAAGCCTCCAGACTGTGACAAGTATGACCTGATTCGGCATAAATTTGAAAAATTATACATTCAAGAGTGACATTGAATACTCTTCCTATACACACAAGTGGTTGGGAAAGTGTCTATGTGTAGACCGTGAAGATAATACATATATACTGTTTATCCAGAATCATCAGAGGTATGAAAAATTGAAAATCTTCACAGGAAGACAAGAAAATCTTCTTGATGTTGTTTTTCGAAAGGAAATAAAAATTTTACGTGATGGATCAGCTTAACTTCAAAGGTACCTGAACTTTTTTTTCCTCTTTCTATACTTCTATACCTCTATACTTTATCCATAAGATGGAGATAAGTAGAGTATACTGTGGGAACTATTCTTCATGGAATATCAAAGATGATGATGGGTTTCACCCACTCACATTCAAAATCTTCGACGACTTTAAATTCGATGGGCCTCTCCATAAAATGGTGATCTAGAACACATTTTTCGAACCATATATCATCATGAATAGAACTCATTCAAGAACTCTACAACTAAAGTAAAAATCTCGTTAACAAATTATTCGAGAAAAGCTGTCAATTTTCCTTTGAAATTATTCATCAAATATGGATGAGATAGCTAGAATATCCTTCAAACACACCCAGACAGCATTGAGTCATAACACATTGAACTTTCTACAAGGTTTACTGCATACTAGAATATTTATCCCAAAGAAATTCCGTTATCTTGGAAGTATTCGAAATCTCTTCACTCAATCAGAAACTATCATGGATCAGATAGGAAAACAAGCATGAATTATTGAATAAATCTGCCGGAAAAGGTATATAATTCTATGTAATTCGAGAATTTGTCAATCAATTTGACTAGAGAGAGAGAGAAAGAACATTCACACTATCAGCAAGGTTGTCAGTATGAGAGACGAAAAGGGTTAATGTACAGAAAAGAGGGCAAACAAGGCGAACAACATCATCATTTTGGTAGGGATAAAAAGAAGACAAAAAGAAAATCAGGCAAAGGTCAACGAAAATTTGGTGGGACTAAATAGATTTTGTTTTATGGGCTTTCAAATACTTTTTTTTCTACTCTTACTTATATATATCATCACCATCACACTTACCTGCCATCTTCGTCTTATAACAAATTTCTTAAGCTTAGTTTTGTTTAGAGCAGCTGCAGGTTTACGTTTAGACTGTGTGGAAGAAGAAAAATAAAGAGAAAAGAATACAATATATATATATATATATAAAGAGTACCCGAAAAGGTAAAATGTCGATGTCCCCAGAAAAGTAATAAGAGTTCTCAATGTTATCTCCCTTTTACCATGTGAAAACAGTGGTACATAATAATAATAATGTGGGAGAAAAAGAATTGATTCTCTTCCTCTTTTTCCTGGGAGAATTCTTTCTTCAGAGTCTCATTTTCAAGCTTACCTTTAACCATCGATGGTTTAAACACTCTTTGGTGGTCATTCGTTTTCTAGATTTTGAATGAGAAGAAGAATAAGAAGGAGAAGAGATAGAGAGAGAGAGAAAAAAAATAGAATATGAGAAAGAAGAGTTTGGAATAGAAGAAGAATGCAGTGAGGAATCATGGATAAAGGTTGAAGATAAGGGAATTGAATATGATTCCAAGAATAAAAGAGAAGAAAGTGAGGAGAAGAAGAGTGAAAAAAATAGGAAGAAGATAGAAAAAGTATAGTGAATATGAGTGAATCAGCAATTGAATTACATGTTCTTCTTCTTATTTTCTCTTCTTTTTGTGTCAAGCTTGAATGTCGCTTTCGATTTGGATTCAGATTTTCTATCTCACTCTATCTCTTATTCTCGAAAAAGAAACCTTCATAAAGATTTTGGCATTCCAGAAAGAACTGCAATAAAACTGTGGAAAAATTTCTCTTTTTAGCTCTCACTTGGCTATCAGCGGGAAGAAAAATTCCCATGAATCAACTTATTGAAACCCATTTGGCATCAAAGGTGAATATAATTCGATTTTCATCATGTAATCATATTCATATCGACCGGAAGTTGAGAGGTTCTATACTTGTCACACCAATTCATCAGAAGTTACTCAATAATATTTATTAATAGATTCATCATCAATTCATTTCATATGCAATAATCAGTATCATGATCAATAGTATATTCTTCAATCATGAAGTCAAAATTATCCAACGAATATTCATCTAATGGTACAAAATTTTCATAAAATTACACGAAACTTAAGAATAGCACCACTCAAATTCGATGACTTAATATTCCTCCTCAAATCTCATAAGACTAGAGTATTTTCCCTCCTATCTTCACTTTTCCAACCGCCCATCTCTCACACATATCTTTTCATGCAGATTTTCGATTTCCAATCTATCAAGCGAGAGAGAGAGAGAGAGAGAGAGAGAGAGAGAGAGAGAGAGAGAGAGAGAGAGAGAAGAGAAAGAAAGAGAGAGAGAGAGAGAGAGAACCTAGTTGGAAGGTATGAATATGTATAAATATATACCTAGGTATATCCATATTATTATTACTTGCTAAGGTTGATGGCCACTGGTCAGTGAGGCAAGGTTGTATCTTCTCTTCAATGTACGTGATTGTTTGACAGAAAAGTGAAAGTGACCTGAATTTGAAATAAGTTCATTCAGGCGAACACTTGATAGGTTGTTGACAGTTTCTCTCTTTCTCTTTCTATCTCTCTTCCTCTTCCTCTGGTTATTCAAACTATCAGGTTAACTAGAACCCAAAGGGCTACTGCTCAATCTAGCTAATGAATGAGCGCTCAGGTAAACAGGAAAAAAAAGTGATGAAACCTGAAAGGTTTACTTACTTTATATCTCGTACTAATAATTTACTGATAAAATCTTTGGCTGCCTTAGATATTGCATCAAAAGATTCATCGTCAAAATCATATTTGGCACTGGTTACATTGGCCATGGTTTCCAAATCACTATCACCCATGAATGGTGATAAACCAGAAAGTCTTTTGTGTGTGTTCATGTGTGTGTGGGTAGAGAAAAGGAAAAAAATGAATGAAAGGAAAAGAGAACAACGATTCAGAATAACATATTTTGCTTGCTATTAAGTATGAATTTAGGCATACTATGGGCATTTCATAGGGAAAAATCAATTAGCCCAACTTGAAATGTTCATATTTTCAATGAACAATCCCTAATTTTGTCACCAATACACTTATTATCAATTCTGTTAGCTACTATGAACTTTGTTTCAATTTTTTCTGATGCTTCTGATTGTACACATTATTGATCGATCAAATATCAGTATGCTCATTCATTGAAACACACACACGTTTTACGATCATGACTATGAATGTCTAAAAAGTTGACACGATTAATAGCTATTCAATTGATTGCGTGACTATTGTGCATATGTGTGACATGTTGTAGTTAGTATTGAATATTGTTTGGGTTCAGTGGACCTTATTCATTATCTTCTTCTTCTTCTTCTTCTTCCCCTGTTCCTGGTGTGACATGATGGTGATAAGATGTAGAGGAGAAAAATTTTGTTCAGGGTTGATAAAAATACTCACAAAATATAACATATAACACCAACAGCCCACAGATCGGTTCCATAACCGACTTCTTCATAATTAACCACCTCCGGTGCTACAAATTCTGGTGTCCCAAAGAGAACTTGCATCTTTTTACCGGGATCAAAGCGTCTTGCGAGACCAAAATCGATTAATTTTATTCGATTACCAGTTCTACTGACGCATAAAATATTCTCTGGCTTTAAGCAAAGTTTTGCACAATCGTCAAGAGAGAATCATTGTCGCAATTGTGATGCAAAAATGCCCGAGACATGGAGAAGAAGAAAAGGATTTAAAGAGAAGAAAAACAAGAAAGCTTAATTAGTCTACTTTAATGAGCACACACAGAGCTAAGATCTGGCAAAAAAATTCTCTCTCTTTTCTCTTTCTTGAGGCTTTAGTTAAAAATTTTGCATACAGAAGAGAGGAAGAGAGAGAGAGAGAGAGAGAGAGAGAGAGAGAGAGAGAGAGAGAGAGAGAATTTGGCGCCAAATCGATTGAGCGCACATTTTAAACAATGTGAATGGTGAATACATAATAAGGCCTTGATTTTTTGAAGAAAGGGTTAAGCCAATTTATATAGGCACAAGTTCATTCACAATTCGTTCTACAGTTTCTCTCTCTCTTGCTCTCTTTTGCTCTCTTTCTTCCATTCTAGCCCTTTTGCTATTCAAAGAGCTCAAATATTTATTCAATTATCATGGAATAGAATCAACATTAAGGTGTAGAATAACTTTATCCGGCATAGAAGACGAAGAATTTTATGTTAAAAGGGCGGAAAACAGAGAATACACTGGTATGATCAGACGGTTGAGAGGAGAAAAGGCTGAAAATAGTGTTTAGAGAGAAAATTTTCATGCGTAAAATGACGATTTCATTGGGAAACAAGGTATCTTGAGGCATCGGAAAGAGGAGGCATGTTAACCAGGCAAAAAGAAGAAGGAGAGGAATGATGATGGGAAAACAAGAGGATCATATGTACAACAGAGGTTATTCAAAGTGCAAACAGAAGAATACATGGTATAAAGGGTACCCCAAAAGATGACTGAAAAATTTTTCTCGCTTCTAACATTATTTCAACATTTCAAGTATTGAGGATTGAATCGCTTTACACATTTAGAATGAGCTTATGGGAAAAATTTTGTTCAGTCAGTAGGAACAATCGTCAGTATGAATAGATTATTGAGAAATTGGGCAAAAAAACTTGAGGCTCTTATTGAAATTTGAGACAATGGCTATAAAAATTCATGGGAATAAGAGACAGAGAAACAGACAGATAGAGAGTTTAACAATATCACTACAATGATAACTATACTATGGAAATACTCGAATAACCTTGTAACTTTTTCTTCTTCTTCTCCTTTTCCAAAGTATTCCTTCCATGCTGCTATAGAAATGTACACATTATGTGTGTATGTGTATAAATATAAAAGACAGATGCAATATAAAATATCAAGCTAGGATATGTAAGGTGTGTAAAAAGGAATATGACATGACTGTTATCGTTCCATTTATGTAAGCTCCAATGAATTGAATTTATATTGCAAAATTTTAACAATAGATTCAGAATAGTGAGGAAGAAAAATCTTGAGCAATTCACGGAATATGGGAGGACAATATAGTGTACAAGTATGATCCAAGTGAAGTATGCTTACCTTTAAATCCAGATGTAGTATATTTTTTGAATGAACATATTCTAGACCTTCACAAATTTGTCTCATAAAGATGGAGCAAGCTTTCTCTGTCAATATAAAATCATCACAAATAACTCGTTCAAAAAGTTCACCTCCTTCGATTCTAGATTTTGGGAAAGAACAAAAAAATGATAAAATTAAATTTCAATTCAGATTCCACAACAGAAAGGGGATTGAAAACAAATTAGCCCATAAAATTGGAATGAATTCCTAGAATACTGAAATTAGATTCCAAGATGCCCAGTTTTAGTGCCTCGAGATACATAGTATCATGAATCTGTAAACAAATTTGACTTTTTCTACACGCTTCTGGAATGTTCATTCCGAATTGAGCCAGATCAATTCAATGAATTATGATTGTCTACCATATCTGAGCTATGTAAAAGAATCTGATTGTTGTTAAGATCCTTCCCACAATACCTAAGAAACTGGCAAATTTGCTAGCAAAAGGATCAAATTAGACAAGTATTACTGGGTTGAAGAGATTTGAAAGCCAAAAATCAATTTGATGCTCCAGAAAACTTGGCTTTTCCAAAAAAGAAGATCCAAAAGGAGACAAAGAAATCATTAGCTACACAAGTTGACAATTGATGATTCACTTGTTAGTTTTTTTGTGTATCCAATTCTGTATTCTTTTATCTTCGCAAAGTATGATGAAATTGTGTAAAGGATAAAGTTTGGTGTAAGAAGTTCCGAGTGATAAGTCATATTGCCCAATCTTAATCTCTCAATTTTTAGCGCAAAAAAGTGTGCATGTGACTCAAATTGCACTTGGTTCAAAGATTCATAGAAGAAGGACTTTGAGTTGGCTGACATGATTCAATCGAAGTATAGTGGAAAGTATTTCAAATTGCAAGTTCGATCAATCAGTTTGGCCAATTGATATGTTTCTTAGGGGCACAGTCTCTCTCTCTCTCTCTCTCTCTCTCTCTCTCTCTCTCTTTCTCTCTCTCTTATGTTTTTTGGTTACCAATTTTATCTTCAAGATTAAGATCAAATCTAATTTCTACCTCAGCGGAAATTGAAGTAGTCAATGAAAAAAAAGAGATAGATTTTATCAAGAACACACACACACTCACTCAGGCTCTGGTATTGTACAAAGATAACTTTCCACTATCTCAACAATTCTCCTAATACACCCACTGTTTTCCAATCCACTGACCATAGATATTTTGTTCAAAGATACCGTTATATAAAGTACCTCTTCTTCCAAGTTCCCGCAGAGAATATATAAGATTTTCTCCATGTCTTCATGCTTTGCCTCAATGTGTGTATATATATCAATAGCAAATTGCAACTTGTTGCAAAATTATAGCATGACTATCAGACAAATTGTTTCATCACATACACACACACAAGTGAAAACAAATTTTCGTCTCTGTCATTTCAAATAATCTTCTCTCTAATATCGCATGGACAAGCTTAATACAATCTCTGCGTGTGAAGTAAATGTGTGAGAATATTTTGCACGCAATAATGTTACACCATAGACATATACACACACACAATCATCTCTGTCCACTAAACTTTACACTTTTCTGGGTCTTTTTCTCTTGTCTTTCAAATCAAATACATTAAGACATTCAGGCATATATACATTGAGATAATACCAACTATTAGCATCACCATTATCATCACACATTCCATTGGAATAAGGAACTGAAAAACAATGGATGTGTGTGTGTAACTATTAGAATGCTGAAAATATGAATATAAAGCCCAAGTCATTCATGTCCTTGTCATGATACTTTCGCCTCTTCTTTTCAACTTCTTTTTGTCTTTTTCTCTCTTCCTTATTTCATCATAATCATAATCATTAAATTAGCTTACACATACACTCTACTTTACTCTACATATTGAGGTCAGGGATAGGCAAATGAGTACTCTTTTCCATGGGAGCGAGTATAGTTAATCTTAATGCACACACTTCTTATCCACACTGTACTTCATGGGTACATACATGTGCGTGATTGAAAGGTGAAACACCTAAGTATAATCGAGATTGAGTGGTAATCGTTTTAGATCAAGGAGAATCTTTATATTATCGACTGATTAAGTTTATCAGAACCAGAACGTGTAGAGAGTAGGAAGAATAGTGAATGAAACATACACACACACACAACTTGCATACAAGATTGAATCGGTAAGATTAGGGCATAAGATTCTCTCATCATTCTATTAAGCTAAATAAGAGAGAGAGAGAGAAGTTTGTACACACAATTCATCTGTACTCTAATCACATTCATGTATCTAAATTCTCATCTCAAACTCTTTGAAAAAGTATTCTCGATCGTATTTAGACTAGATTGTTGGTGATATACTCACAATCAGTTTATTCTCCGGAGCATCAAGTGAGATATTTTCAAAAAGAACTTATCTCCCCTTTGAGGTCTCTCTCTCTCTCTCTTCATTTGTTCAGGAACTATATCTCTCTGTAAGTAAAAGGAGATGACGATGTTGAAAAAGGAAGAGAGATTTTTCGACTCTTTCAATCTTGACTCTGGCTCACTAAACTTTCATATCATCTGGAACGAATATGAACAATCTCATCATCCGTTACACATCTTGAAATATTCGCTCTCTCTCTCTCTCTCTCTCATACATACAATACGATCATCATGGTGTCTGAATGTGAGTTCTCATGAATTGTCTTGAAGGTAAGAATGTGTGTGCATGTGTTCGTTTGTGCATTACGATTGGTGGGCAAGTCTATGGGAATATGGTTAGGTTATGCTGTTGTGTGTGTGTGTGTGTGGGTGGACTTGACATTGGTGATGAGTGGAAAAGAAAATTTTGGCTTCAAACATTATTCAGTCAACTTCGTCATGGTGAATTTCCACGGGCAAGAATCAAGGACTTGTATACGAATCATGAACTGTATATGTATTTGTTTGTATGGCTGGAGATAAAAAACATTGTAATTTCGTGTGTATGTGTGTACATACAAGAGACGCAAGGAAATGAAACCATTGCCATTGCTGCCACTAGCACTTTCGTTCTTTCTTTTCCTAGTGATTTTGAGTTGATGATATTCTGAAAAGTAGCCAAAAACCTTGCACCAAATCTCAGGAAACGTTGTGTATAAGATACCAGCGAGAGACAGTAAAGATGGAGAAGAATAATATCACAATGCTTCATCATGTTCATCATTATGAACACAGAATTGCCCAACATTCAGTAAAAAATTCTGCTGACTATTTACACTCTATCTTTCTTTCTCATGTTTCCATGCACAGTTCTCCGAGTTTTTTCTTCAACTAATTTACTGGAGAAGTATATATACTAAGATTTTCTTCGTTGTCATTACAACAATATATGAGCAGCTCATCTGTGTGAAAATAGAACTTGAGGCAATCCTTTGATATATAAGGTAAGCCGATCAGAAATATCTGAGAATACGGTGAGGCACACTGAGAGTTAGGCATATCCATCGAAGCAAAACGAAATGAACATCATCGGATGGTAAATTCATGTGAGAAATTTCATAATTCTTTCATTCTGAGAAGATCAATTTCGGTGATAAAATGATGTGATAGATAGTGTCCATCATGTTTGTTTTCTGTGTTCTCATTTCAAATGCGTAGGATTGATTGTAGAGAAAAAATACCACTTATTGATCAAACTATACTCGGAACTTCCTTCTCGGAATCCATCTGTTTTCAGCTTATCAACTTCAAAACCATTTCTGATAAGCTTCAACATGAATCTTGGTTTTTTCTTCTTTCTCTCTCTTTATCTATCTGATAGAAGTAGACGGAGAACGAAGAGTCTCTTCTTCAGTAATGATAAAACATTTCTAGAAGGGATTGAAAGATTAAGAACTTCTTTTCTACTGTTTTCCTGATTGGATTGTAAACTTTTCTCTTCCTCTAACTTTGATGAAGAAGTAGAAAGAAAAAGAAAGAAAGAGAGAAACTTCCGATCAATGCTCAAGTTTCGATTTTACTCACTGTTTTTGTCATGGCAAGTTCATTCAAGAATGGAATGCTTCTCATATTTCTGTTACTATTTTCTCAAATTTGTTTGCGAGAAATTTTTTTTCCTCTTATTTCACATGGTGAATAATGAATTCATCATATTACTCAAGAAAATTAACTCCCTACAATTTTCACTCTTGACATTGTGAATTTTGGTAGTATTTTGACAACTGTGAGCGAGACGATTTCCAAGGATCCCATTGCACATTGGAAGCCCTGAAATATGTGTGTGCAGAGAGGAGAATTCTCAATTCTAGACAGATTCATGATACTGGATAATCACCCATAGACTGGGAGCCATGTTTGGGATACAGTTGAGAGAGAGAAAGCATGAAAATGGGCTCAAAAAATGACTTTGGTATTCCCTAAGATATACAACTACTACTATACAGTAGCGATAGTTTAGTACTTACAATTCCAAGATTAAACACATTTCGGAATTTCCATCATCGAAAGCATCATAAAGTTGCAAAATACGTGGATGCTGGAGCTGTCTCATGAGTTCTACTTCTCTTTCAACGGCAATTCGATCATTCTTATTCTGGGTATTGATGAATTTTGCAGCTAGATGTTTGCCAGTCTTTTTTTCCGTACACTTGTATACGATGCCAAATTTACCTCTACAGTTAGATACAAGAGAGAGAGAGAGAGAGAGAGAGAGAGAGAAATTAGGTGAAAAAGAGGCGAAAAGAGAAAAAGAAGAAGAAAAAATTGGATGAAGATAAGTAAAAGAAAAAAACGTTGAAAAATATTTAAGTGAGGCTGAGAAAATTCATTCTCTTCTCTAAAGATTTTCGCTTCTTGTGTTCTTTATTCTGCTGGCTACGATCAAATGGAATCATCATCACAAATACAGAGGGTATAGAGAATAGACTACAGAGAGGTGGAAAAAGAATTTGTGTGTGTGTGAATATATGTGTATTCTTTGGCTTGACATGAAGAATCACAGATTCTTCTTACTGACTGGAAAAGTAGGCCAAGTTTGCCAACGTTTGTATCCAGAAAGATTCTTCTTTTTCGGTTGGAAATCATATTCTCAATTCTTTGCTAATGCAAAACAATGAGACTAGCTAAATTAAACAATGCAAGAAATCGAATCGATTTCATTTCAATCCCAATGCATTGATGCTACATCTATGATTGAATCAGTCTGTGGAATACTCAGTGCTGGATCTTAGTTGTGATGAGGTTATCTACTAAGCATCTCTAGGAATGTACAGATGATACCTGAAATAAAATGTATAATTTGGAAAGGCTCATCATTGATTATTTTTAGGTGCTTCAGGCTATCGACTGATAAAATGACCATTAAATTCAGAGAATGAGTGAGAAAAAAGAGAAAGAGAGAGAATCTCATGGAGATAGTTCAATGTAAGAAGTGATGATAATTCCAAGTGAACACCATGAATTGAGTCTGAAGGTTAAAATCCAAAAATCGAGTTAGCAAATTGTGTGTGTAAAACACAAGACGTATATAGATTCAATGATGTATGACAAACTGTTTTCGCTTAAACGAAAAATTCATTCGAACTGATATTGCTTTCGATTCAAGTCATGTATGAAAAAAAGAGAATATGTTCAAAGCGGAAGAGAGAGAAAATAAGAGATGAAATCATATCCACAATAAATTCTCATTCTATATCGTGTATCATTCATCATCCTTGATTGACAATACATGTATACACTTGAGTTTGTATCGATTCAAAGCTATGAACAGATGAAGATGCCGTTAGATCGAATTTTTTTCCCTCAAATAAGTGGATAATTTTTTGATAAATCTATGATGGCTATCATTGCTGATGGATATAAAAATTCTAGGAACAGAAAGGAAGAGAAATGACCGATCTCATCACCATGATGATACAATTCATGTCAATCTGAAGAGAAGACATGTAGAACATTGGACGGTATACCTCAATTTGTTCTGAAGGCTATTTGAACAATCTGTTTTGTGAAGGTGATGACGTTAAAATCTATACACACATGATGAGAGATCATCATGTGTGTATACCTTCTTGAACTCTTCTCCTCTTTCGGTGTCTGATTGTACATATGAATCGAGATTCTCATGCAACACCATTTCGAAAGTCTATCAAATGAAAGAAAAATATTGAACTATCTGGACATTGGAGAGGCAAGTGATTCATAGACTTTCAGGATTCAGGAGGAAAGAGCAAGAAAGAAAGAAAAAGAGAGAAGAAAATGGTCAAGAATGAAAAATATTTACTAACTTCCATTATTGCCTATCATCTCATATGGAGCGAATTTCCTGCATCATTTATAGTGGCCATCATCAGTTGTTGTACAGACTATTGGAAAAATATACACCAAAATTGAAAACACTCGTACGATCAAAAACTAAAGTTTTTTGAAGAAGTAGTAGTCTTATTTGTTGCCAAAAAAGTTTGAATAAACATTACAAACCGATTGTGACATGGTTATACTGGGAAAGTATAATAGATCGATAGAATCATCATTTCCAGTTGCATTGTTTACACACAAATACAGAAAATTAGTAAAAAAATTCAACCGAGTAGAATAACATTGAAGTATGAATTGAGCGGAAACGATTTGAAGATATATCATGCAAGGCAGATGGAATGTTCCAAGAATAGAGAGATGAGGGGATAAAGTTATTGGTGAAGTATATTGGTAGTGTTTTTTTCCACATCAGAATTCAAAAATTTTGGCAGAATAACCTCTCTACACATACATATACACAACATTTTTTCTCCCATCACAAGAAGCTGTTCCTTTATATTTGAAATGATCAAAAATCATCAGATGCATTGAAATTCTCGATAAACTTATCATGACTTCAGTTTTCCACTTCATTTTATGTCATGTTCCAAGAACTTTGTTCACTTAGAATAGAATTTTTGACTTCAAATCTCACCTCACAGTAAATCAAGAGGTTCAAATCTCAAAGTTTCTCTCAACATATAATGAAAAGTGACATTTCATGATGGTTTAAAACAGAGTTTTAAAAAACGCTCTAAAAACATGTTCCATTAGAGCTCATGATAAGAGAATCACTGTCGACATAACCTTTGGCCACTGACTTCCACTATCTAATTTTCTTTCAAGTTCATGAGAAGTGAAATACTTTAAAGATAACATCTGGTAGACAGAATGAAGTAAAGTCATCATCATGTCGAGAGACATTCCGAAGGAATATTGTCTGTAATTCATACACATTCGCATATGAAAGAAAACGATTTAAGTAGGGAATAAAGGGAATCATTATATTTTTTTAATCTTATATCCAGCATATGAGTCCACAAAACTTTTTTCATCATCATTCACATAATATCATCAAGATAGTAAACAAAACGACTTTGATGACGATCTTACAACCTCATTCTCAATGCGATATGTAATATACAGACGTTAACGGCGTCATAATCCTGAGGATCTTATCTCATCATCATTTTTCTTCCACTGTTTTTCAAGATCAACAGCATCCAGCCTCTCTGTTTGTGTGAAAGAGAGAGAGAGAGAGAGAGAGAGAGAGAGAGAGAGAGAGAGAGAGAGAGAGAGAGAGAAAGAAAGAGAGAGAGGGAGGAATCCTGGAAGATTTTTGTGATACAGAATGTTTGTCTCAACGAATGGAATATCTTTCTCTTTGGCTCTCTTCGAAGAAACCCTCTTTAAGATGGTGAATTGAAAACATATACATCTCAGATGGTGTGAATATTTTTCAGAGTGATGTCATCAACCTAGTGGAAAATATTTCATATTCACCATGCAAAGTGTATGTAAATATATATGTATATTGAAATTCTATCAGGATAAGTGGTGAGAAAATGGTGAAAGACATGTTATTCTAGAGAAAATTACCACCTTCAATGCCGTGTAAGCTCAAGATCAATAAGTATTTTATAACAAATGTATTGTGTGAATGGTGCAAATGGATCATTACTCGGAAGCTATTCGATCATTTAATCTAAATCTAAACTAATTTAAATTCAAATATGCATATGGAAATGATTTTGTTGATGGACAAAATTTTATTACTCTTACACTTTATGTTCTTTCATGTATTCAAATCAAATTGATCGTTTCGAAACACATATTTGTTAATGAACCTTCAAAAATCTCATACTACCAGTTGAGCTCACAGAGAATTCGAATTCTGAGAAAAGATTTCAACAGATTCCTCTTCTGAAGCACTTAAATCGATTGAACGTCATTTTAGTCTAGTCTACATATATATAGTCCTACACACTTCCCACAGAATACATATTATGAAATGATATTTCGATAGGAAAAGAATGACTCCTCTTGATGTCAATAAATGTGCAAAAATTTTCCATTGAGATGCTCATTCAAATTCTGACAAAATCATAAACATGACTATCACAATGGTCTATCAATGGCTAGCCAAACACATCATTTTATCCATCATTTCCTGAAATATGTGTGTACACATACCCCTTTACCAGATGATATATAAACTGCATATGTATGTATATACGAATGTCAGTTAATATTCGATAGCTAGTTAGAAACCATTTCATACTGTGTACGATTGAAAATATGAGATGTGAAGGACTGTGGAATGATTTGAAAAATATTTAGTAATGATAAATACTAGGTAAAACAGTTATGTAGTGATCATGATCCATCCTGTTCACTCAGCGAAACTATCATCAGTAGAAAAAAAAATTTCAATAAATGAATAGAGAATGAGTAAAGCTTACAAGGGAACATTATATACATGGTGTGTATATACTATCATGGAGAAAAGTTCAAAAGCTCACAGACTAAATACACACACAGGCAATACAGAAGAAAGAAAGAGAATTTTTCGCCAAGTTAACTGTTCATACATGAATTGTGTTAATAGCCCTCAGGCTAGAAGATGGATAGAGAGAGAGAGAGAGAGAGAGAGAGAGAGAGAGAGAGAGAAAACCTGATGAACTGATGAAATTGAGCCATCATCATCATGGATCAATATGGTTGAGAGAGGAAAAGAGCAAGATCGATGAGAAAAGCCTCAAGTTAAGATAAACTTTTCTCCACATGTACATGTGTATATATAAAATCTAGAGTGAGAGAAAAAAAATTATCATCACAATTAACTCTTCCTCTTTCTTTATCCAAGAATAGATAGAGAAGAAGGCTCATTTTTCGAATACACAGGACACAAGACGAATGGAAAAAGAGAATGTGATTTGATTTCGTTACAACCTCACAGTGATTTGAATGGTACAAATTAAATCAATGAAGGAATAGAAAATAAAATAAATAATAATAATAATCACCTTCCAAGTTCTTCACTCATTCGATATTCCGTTTTAGGATCTTTACGCTTAACACGAACAGTTCGCGGTTCAAAGGGTATGTCATAACCTGAGGAAATGATAACAATAGAAGATAGAAAGTGAAAGATAAAGTGAATAATAAGGTATGAATAACGGAAAGGTTAAGATGCTATTCTTTGATTACAAATGCGTATTTGTAAATGATGAGAATTAATCATCATTCTGAACAGAGAGGAGGAAAAAGATTGTGCAATGGGTAGAAAGAAAATCATATGTCGTCTATGCAGTAGTAGTTTGAGTACCTTCTTCATCGGGATCAGCTTCACTGACTTTAATCATGACGATAGATTGATGTGGTAATCAGGATGAAGATGCTTGACAGCAATGGACAAGTAAAAGATGAGGTAAGGATGCTGAATGGATGAAGATATGAGATTCACACACACAAACAGGGCACAAGTTCACGGGTGAAGGTAAAGGTGTAAATTGGTAAAATAGGATGTTGCAAAATGTAAATCCTAGATAGTGTGTAATACAAATAGGATGAAATGCTGAAAATCAAATAAATTTCAAACACATTCACAGCAAAAAAATCAAAACAAAATTGAACTGAAAAATAAAGATTGTTGATTGAGCAAAAGAAACCAGAAAAACAAAAATGTGGATGATAATCAACCGGTTACGATTTTGATATCAATGTTCATTCACTGATTAGCGTAATTTATTGGTTGTATATCAATATCTCCAAGTAATCAATCGTTGATAAGTGTACGGTGTATAGTGTTGATTAATTGGCAATAATCAAAATAATAATATCAATTAATAGCAAAAAAAAGGAAGGTGATAATAAACAATGGTGAAGAAGGTTGCGAAGAAGATGAAGATGAAGCTAAGATGTTTTTACATCTTCACTTTTTTCTCTTTCTCTTTCTCTTTTTCGGTTTCTGTCTCTGTCTCTGTCTTTAGTTTCAGAGAGAAGATTTTGTAAGCCCAGAGGAAGCTGAGTGAAATGAAAGAAAGAAAGAGAGAAAGAGAGAGATGAAAAGTGGGAGTTAAAAAAAGGCGTTCCAATGGGATGAAACTAAATTTTGGTTGAAGTGTGAACCAAACTTAACGGTACATCCCGAGAAGAGAAAGAGAGAGAGAGAGAGAGAGAGAGAGAGAGAGAGAGAGAGAGAGAGAGAAGATGAGGATGAGGATGCAGATGATTTTTTGGCAGATCTTCCAATGTGGCACCCAAATAAGGGTGACCTCATCCTGGGTGGCAAAAATTTTTCATCTCGAGCAAAGAGATGAGGATGCTGATGAGAGAGAGAGAGAAACTGTGAGAGCTTGTGTGTGTGTATGTTTGTACAATATAAAGGTAATGAAATGAGAAGAATTCACTCTAACACATCATATGATCAATCTTGATAGCTATCATTATCATTATCATCATCTCTACGATACATTCTGTATTACAATGGCAATTATTCAACATGTATTTGTGTTTCGAAATCAATTGCTCAACATCTCCAACATCAAAATCTGAATGTACATTAGTATTACGATTCAGGAGAGAAAAAATTTTGCATCATTTGATAATTATTTCTAGAACATACCGATCAATTTGAATCACGATATGAGTAAGAGATCGGATTTCAATGAAGATTTGCATTCCCTGAATATCCCTGTGGGGATATGGGTCAATTCTGAACAGTATATCATAATTCACATTCCTTTCCGATGAGTCCGGGGTTGGTCATGTGAGCTTAGCGGTTGCTGGATTGATGGAATTTTCCAACACGATAAAAACTTTGCAAAGTTTTCTTCAATTATCCAGATGATTGAAATATATATTCAACTTTGACCAGATAGTCAAGGTCTCATGTCAAGGTTCCACTACATATTTGAAATTGTATTCGTATTTGGAAATTTGTCATGTAATTTACACATGTATGTTAGATGTTCTGCTAAGCATTTCATTTTACGTATGTATGTAATGATTAAGAATCCTGGTTCAAGATATTATAATGAATCGATGATGATCATGGCAATGGAGTAAAATCCATCGGTATCTCATCTCTTTCCCTTGGAATCTAATTGTTTCCATAAAATCGAGAGGTTTTGAGGTTTTTTTCATCCTCTGCGCATTACATTTAATAAGCTCCAACAATTATGTGAGGTCTAATTATGATTTTCATTGTTTTTTCTTCAATCATTCTCCAATTCAAGACCGTCCAAATGATTCCATGGAAAGCTGAAGCACTAGCAAAAACCGATACCAATTCTCAAGCCAACATTACAGCAATTTAGGTAATCATCTTCATGTGTAATTGAAAAATATTTGATATCCTCATACAATATCAAATATCAGATTCCGGTTCATCGGCCTTCATCGGCAATGTAAAGAGAGGAGAAGAAGCTAAGAAATTGTAATTTCCTCAAATCAGTGTCAATTTTCATTATCTTATGGACTGACGTAAGGAAATTGATCAATCTGTAATAGTGATTGGTTGCTATTATTTTTCATACTTATTATGCTTCCCTATGCTTCCTGGTACACACTATTTACTACTTACTAGTACTTGTGGGTACTTATTTTTGAACTACACCAGGAACAAATCAAGCATACTACCAACATGGAACCATGATCATAGGGAAAGAGCATTACACATTGGTAACACCAGATATTTATATACACATATATTTCAGCTCATCTTAAAAAGAATCTATTAATAGTTGAGCCATTTGTTTTGGCTAACATCTGATTTGTGTCCCAAAAAAGGGAGAATGAATTAACCTAGCAAATGTAAGTTCAGTTTCTGGAAGAAAAAATAAAAAAGATTTTCTCTCTCCATCATGAAGATGCTGAAAATTCTACTCTTCTCTTCATCTTCTCTTCATTGATTCTAATTTTCCTTATATTTTTTCGATTCCTTTTTCTCAATTTTTCACAGGCATCAAGTGTTGGAATTCTTAATTGCATCCATTCTCTCTCTCTCTCTCTCTCTCTCTCTCTCTCTCTCTCTCTCTCTCTCTCTCTCTCTCTCTCTCTCTCTCTTACTCTTCTCTCTTCTTAAGACTCGAATATTGAATAGCATGATAATTTCGATAATGAGCTGAGAAACTCATTCTCCATTCTCTTTTGCTTGTTAAATTCATGGTTAGTATAAATTTTATATATCTCACACTCACTTTCACAATGATGAAATCAGATTCCCAAGAATGGCTGATGCATAATCGACTTTCATTATAATTATTGCCGCCATCATCCGATAATAATAATCACCACTCATCCACCCGAGTCAAACCTCGAAGTCATCTATTCAAGTTACCATAATCCTTAAGGTTTGAGGTAAGAAAATAATTTATTACACTAACATCAATCGATTGGCCAAGTGTACCTCCATCATCACCACTTCTTATTTCATTCTTCGAGAAACTTGAGAACCTGTTGAATGTAGTTCGATCTTTACTGGTAAATGTCTATTCATCAGCATCCATATCTCAAAGTCAACTCACTAATGGTCTGTATGAGTGTGAAAAAGGAGTCGTTCATGATGTCAATGGTGTGTATAGAAGTTCATGATAGTCTATGGAAAATTTTGCTCCTCATTAATTGAGCTCAAACTGAACACACCCTATATTCAATCGGAAATATCGAACTTATACACTTCTCATCGAATGACCGATTGCGTCGCTGATCGATTCTGGGTAATTGATCTACATCATGAAAATGCTATTCATGTCTCTTTCAAGTCTAGTCTATTTCTGATGGAATGATGTCCACCTTCGATCTGAGCTGAGAATAAATTTTGAAATCTGTTTCTGCACATGGTCAACCGTAGTTAATTTGAATTGGTTGGAATCATTTTTTTCTGGTTACACAGACAATGTTTGTATCATTGGATAACTATCAGAATTACAGAACTAGCAGAACTATCATGATAAGAGTCAAGATCATGTACTGTATCTGTTCACAATCGAGCAGCTTCCTGCATTCCTTGAAGTATCAGTATCATTTGAAAATATGAGATTAAGTGAACAGTGCGTAATAGAGATTACAAGCAGATTACACGTAAGCTTCATGAATGGCAGTGGAAGTTCAGGGCACAGGATGAACGGCTTGATAATCATTTCGATTCTCGTCAATCCGATTAGATACTTGGATTTTTGGAGAGATACTTCATTTTGAAATGAAATTCATTGTGTCACTCAAATGCGTGTTACATTTTCACAGAGCTCAAAAGGTTAATCTGCCACCCACATGGATGAGTTAACAAATAATCACAATAAAAATAGCAAAATCAATCGATTTATTTTCAACTAATTGTTCAGTGATGAGAAAGAAATTGGAAACTCATCAAGGATTAACATTTTCCTCTGACTGATCTTCCGTATTGATGTCCATTCCAGTGATCGCTGTTGGCGATGCTTCACCAATGGATTCATAATACTTTTGTACTATCATGGGCCAATTGACAACCGTTGCGATTGGCTTGGAATCATGTATAGCTGCTTCCAATAATGATATTCCAAATGGATTTGTAACCTGTGTGGTGGCCGATAATCGTGAAGCTTTTCGTTGGAGCAAAGTTTTGGCCGCAATAACACTTGGACGTTGTTGGGCCAAGTGACCGAAAGCTTTTTTGGCTAATTGCATGTCTTTCACACGGTCTTTATCTGGATCAAAGGAAATGAATCAATATCAAATCAATGTTGGTTGGACATTCTCTCTAGAGCTTAAGAAGTGATCAACTTACGGAATCGATCTTTAATTTTGTGGAAAAATATTATCGGAAGGCCAAGAATCAAATTGATTGGCGATGGTGTTGATAGTGTACGATTCATATTTCTTATCAACTTAGCACGACCAAATTTCCATTCGATATCAGATTGTGCTTCAATTCGCTGATAAGTATTGGACATCATGGCAATCAGTAGATTGATTAACACAATTACGGTGACCATCATGTAGATACCGAATACCAGTTTCATGATAATTTTGGAAAAATCTGGACTCAAATGCATCGGTGGCATGGTGTCTGGCTCAACGAGACCAAAGAGAGCAAAAAAAAGCATCTCAAACGATCGACCTGGCTTAAGAAAATCTTGTCCAATCGGTAAATTGGTCATATTCCAGCCATCAGGAGCTCGATATACCGGCTGATATATGGCACATATGTGTAACGTAAAACCGGACAAAAAGATGGACAATATGGCTAAAAATCGTAGCAAATCTTGTATCAATTCTTGAATAATAACACCCCATGGTCCAAATAGTGGATGGAAGGTGAGAAAATTGAGAAATTCAATGAACGAAAGTAACATGGACACTGCTAACAGTTGATTACGAATATACAGTGTATCAAGTCGATATATTTGCCATGGTTGATCAAATATCAGCTCATCACGATCAAAAATCCATGAATCAAGCATGGTGACCACCACATGAACCATAACAGCCGCAAAACCGATCACCAATATACATACCCGTATACCACCGAGACCAGATTTATCACTAGGATTGGTCATATCTGATACAAGTATACCAATAAGCCATATGAGTAGTAGCCATTCATTCCACAGTGGAAATGAATCTTCATATTCGAAAAGTTTAACAGATGGAAAAACAATTGTATACGTTAGAACGAGAATGAAAAAAATATGTGAACACAAATAGGACATAAATTTGATAATCGGTATACGATGCAATCGATGGCCAATGGGTGTGGAAATAATGATCCAAACCAGTGGACATATGAGTGATGCAAAAAATAGTAATACAAATTTATAGCCGGCCCATTGAAGATTACCCATCCAAACATCGGTCAAATATTTTTGTACCGCATGTTGGGCTACCACATCTTTCCGATCCAATTCGATGAGAACATCCAAAAATTCTGTATTACGATTATCGGTGGCCCGTAAAAGTGCACCAGCATTATTGGTGGTCGCTGCTATGGACAGTAAATCAATTGCTATTTGATCACAATACTTGGAAGCAGCTTCCAGATCACGAGCACGTTCTTTTTCACGAATCGCTATATTCTCATATTGACGTGCCAATTTAACGGCCGTATCGATACATGCTTCCGAAACGAGAACAAATTCTCTTATAGGCTTATTATTGTGATTTTTGGAAGCATTCATCAGATCCAGAAGAAACTGTTATTGGAGGAATTGAAAGAATGTTCAGAATTTAACTGAAAATAAGTTTTCTCAAAAGAAAAACATTCTGATATGAAGGAAACGATTCTCGCTGATCGCTTTGGTAAGTAATCGAAAGAAACTTACTGTTTTATCTTCCATCAATACTAATGCATCATGTTCTTTGTTCAACAGATAACTCAATACTTCATAATGTCCAGCAGACGCTGCACAACATAATGGAACTCGGCCATCTTTGGTGGTTGCTGTTGGATCAGCACCACTATCGACCAGTAATTGGACCACATCGATGAATCCATATCTGGCTGCACAATGCAGTGGAGACCATCCTTTCTGGGAAAATCAATTCAACAATGAATTTAATTGTAAAAGAATTTGTAAAATTTATAAGCTTCAATTAGTGTCTCTCTATTGGGGAATAATCAGCCAGCCAGCAACTTACTCTATCTTGAACATTTATTTCAGCTCCTTGACCAAGAAGTAATCCAACCATGTCCCGATGCCCAGAGGCTGCTGCCAAATGCAAGCATGTTCTACCCTGTTTATCTCGAATATGCAACGATTCAGCTGATCGACTGACAAGTAAACCAGCGACCAACATGTGTCCACCCTGAGCTGCCATATGCATTGGAATGCAACCCTATGAGGGGGAAAAAATATGCGAAAAATTTCAATGAAAAAATCTTTTCCACCACATGTAACACTAATGGAAACACATGGAATGCGAATTCTAGAGAATATTTTCATTATCATGAGAAAAAAAACTTACATGAAGTTTGGTTGCCGCATCAACAGCCACACCAGTTGAGTTCATCAACAATCGGACTACACTTTCATGACCATGTTGAGCAGCCAAATGAAGTGGAGTAATTCCATACTGTGAGAGTCGTTTGAATAATTGAAAATAAGAGACATGAATCAGTTCATTAGTTCATTTAATTATACCCAAATTTCAATGATGAATATCCACCATCTACTACTCACATCAGCACTTGGATCTGCTAATGGTCGTTCACTCAGTATTCCGGCCGGTGTTTGAGTCAACATTTCGCTAACAAAATCAATCTGTCCATTAGCCGCGGCCACATGAAGTGCTGTGAAGCCAGTTTTTCGAGAGCATACTTTCAAATCAACTGAACCCTTCAAAGCATTCAATACTCGAAGATGTCCTTGCTTAGCGGCCAAGTGAAGAGGTGTCATACCTTCCTGTAGAATATATTGGATGCATAAGATGGATGGTTAAACATGTGAAAAAAGCGATTGCATAAGTAAAGAAATCATAATTGTCATCATTCAAGCTAATGATGATTATCAATGACAAATTAATGGAAATCTCTTGGAGAAAAATTTCTAATTAAGGCATTTTTTGGTTAAGAGAAATTTTTTCCTCTTTTTTCTCTCCTCTTTCATGCTCAACTTATTTGGTCTTATTTTTGGTTAGATTATTTTTTTTCTCTCTCGCTTTTCCAATATACACCATGTGCCATAGTGAACACCTCTCACCAAATTTTCATCCGCTGCTTTGGCTCCTGATTGTAATAATAGACGAACAACTTTTGAATGTCCTCCTTCGGCTGCTAAATGAAGTGCTGTTGAGCCCGTTTTCTGGATGGTTTTGTATGAGCATGTAATGTGAGAAAAAGAATGATCATCATTAATTGTGAGGTAACAAAGTGAATTTTAAATCTAAAACCCACTATTTAGGGAAGAAACAAAAAGGATAAATAAAAAGTGATGCCCAAGTCTAACCTTGATTCTTGCTGATTTTACCACTTCAACATTAAATTTCATCAATTCTTTCAACACAGCAACACTGCCTTTGGTTGCCGCTATATGAGCACAAGTGAAACCTTGCTTATTGGGTGCGGAAACTAATTCGGGACGATGTTGGAGAAAAAGTTTCAATACTTCTGGATGATCACTTTGAGCTGCCAGATGAAGAGGAGTTTGTGATTGCTATTCATATTTGTGATGAGACAAAAGTAATTTATGCAATTATTGATCACAATATATATCCATTAGCATAACATCTGATGATCAGATCACTTACGTTGTCCATAGCATTCACATCCGCTTTCATGCTTAAAAGTGTATTACACACATCCAATTGTCCATATTCAGCGGCCAAATGAAGAGGAGTTTGCTTAGTCTATTGCGTGAGGATGAAAAAAATTGTGATGACGATCAAGAATTCAGTTTATCCTCAAGATTTGTGAATCAATTTCATAAGTCAATTTTGCATAAATATATGTGAGTGTAGGTTTTACTTGCATAATCACTTGTGGCTTAATTCTTTTTTTCAGATGATAATTTTATTCCAGCCAACAATAGATTGTCTAATTCACTTACCAATGTCATGGCATCCAAGTGGGCTCCATACTTTGCCACAAGATGCTTAACCATATCATTGTAGCCCATTTTGGCTGCCAAGTGTAGAGGTGTCATACCGGTCTTATTTCGAACATTTACGAAAGCATTATTTGCCAGTAGGATGTCCACCACATCTAATCGGCCCAATTCAGCTGCCAAATGAAGACCTGCTCTGCCTCGCTATACATTGATAATGATGAGAGGGTTGATGATGATGAGAGAAGAAAAAAGAAGAAGATGGAGATGGAAATGAAAAAAGAATTAACCCATACATCATCAAGGTTGATGTGAAATCCTTCACTTACATCATCGAATACATCTACTCGAGCATTTTGTGAGAGAAGAATCTTGATGATTTCGGGATGTCCTGAATTGCATGCATACAAGAGAGGTGTCCATCGACTCTGTGTGTGATAATGAGAAGAAAAAAGAAAAGTGACGATTGTGGGTGAGGAATGTATTTTGTGTTTCTGTTGGAAAAACTCTTTTCATGGCCACAATATTCACCTTGGACGGCTTATTGCAAGCAATCTGAGCTTCTATCGGTGGCAATTGGTTGATTATCTCCTGGAGAACATTAGTGTTTCCCGATTTACAGCAGTAATGTATAGGAGTTTCCCAGGTCTAGGGAGAAGAATGATAATGATGAAACAAAGTACATCATCTAGGATAGGCCCAGGATGGAATCATGAATGTTTTTTTCGCCTATTACAACATTCATAGGAAACATTCAATTTGAAAATGTGAGGAATCACCATAAACGAGTGAAATTTGAATTTTTTATGTATCTTATGATCAAAAATCCCATCCTGAAGGAATTTTATCACACCCATGGTTCACTGTTTTGCTGATTGCAGTGGAATCATCAACATACCTCGAAATTTCCTAGATTGACATCACCACCAGTACGAAGAAGTAAATTGATCAAAGCTTTGTCATGACTTCGAGGTCGATTTGGATTGTCTTCAATTGTTGCTGTATAATGGACACTGCTTTCACCTTTCTGAAGAATAATTCAAGTCAAATTTAGTTCATAGATAGTATTTCAGAAGATAAATTTCGAAATTTTGATTATCGAAAAATGATCCAATTAGAATATCCCACCTTATTCTGTTGATTGATCAATTGTTCAGCAATTTGTTTTGATTGCTTCTTAATTATTGAGTCCATAAGATGTTGAGCTATTGGAAAATGACATTCTTTTACAGTTACATGGAGAACATTTTCACCATCTTCATTCTGTAACATTGGATCTGCTCCAGCATCCAGCAATTGCTTGAAAGTATCCACAAAACCGTGACGTCCAGCAAAATGAAGTGGACTTTCACCTTTCTAGGATACGATCGAAAAGAAAAATTATCAACAATTAATGGACCTAATTAAATTACAATCGGCTGAAGTTACAATTTTATCATACCTTTTCGATAGCGTTGACATTTGCTCCACTTTTGATCAACAATCGAGCTGCATCAAGTCCATTCTCAGTTTTGGCAGCCAAATGAAGAGGAGTTTCATTGTTTTCACTGGTCTTACAATGAGCTGAAGCTCCATAGCCCAATAAAACTTCAACAACTTCCGATTGACCAGCTTCCACAGCCAAGTGTAGAGGAGTAAGACCATTCTGATCAAAGAGATCAATTTTTGAAATAAAATTCTACTGATCTATCGGAAATCAATTCTCATAAATCTACTCACATTCGTTCTGATATCAACATTTTCACCACTCTTAAGCACATGTCTAATGATGTCCACTTGTCCTGTGGAAGCAGCTACATGGATAGCTTTTGCACCATCCTGGGATGAAAAATATTAGATTTAAAATTAAAAATTAATCCATCAATCTTATCCAATCGATCAATTTGTGACAATATTATTTCAATTACCTTATTCGGCATGTGTAAAGGTACTCCTCGCTTGAGGAAACTCAGAGCCGTCATAGGATGACCTGATCGAGATGCAATATGCATCAGTGTGCTACCATCCTAAATAAAATGAACATCACCAATATCATCATGAATTCATATCCACTAGATATTGACATCAAATTTAGAGACTCACTTTTGTTCTCAAATTAAGATTGGCACGAAATTTATCGGTCAAAACTTCTACCACTTTGATATGACCATTTTCGGTGGCAATATGAAGCGGTGTTTGTTCCTCTTTATCGGCAACATTCGGATTGGCACCAATACCATGTAAATATTTGACCATATTTTCATCTCCTTCAGCAGCGGCAAAATGTAGAGGTGTTTGACCGTTGATCTATGATCAAAGAACGTAAAATGTGTATACTTTTTCTCAAAATTTTCTCACAACATTATCATAAAGGCTCGAAAACTTACATTTTGTGCATTAGCATCTCCTCCATTTTCAATGAACAACTGTAATAAGTCAATATCTTTACGTCGAGCTGCAATATGAACAACTGAGTCCTGTAGACCAGGCTTCCGGTAGGCCAATTGCTCTTTCGCTTGAGATGCTAAAAGTTCTCGGCAAACAGAATGATTACCGTTTTCGGCAGCTAATATGAGTGGAATGTTACCATCCTGATGTGGATAAAGTATGAAATAGTATTCGATTCTTTGCTTCCGTTCATGAAAAGCCGTGAAAAAGTAATACAAAATTTTACTCACTTTATCTGGTATCATTCTCATTGATTTGGCACTCGATCGGAGAAGAAGTTGCATTGGAGCAAGAGCTTGTCCAACAGGCTTACATGCAACAATGTGAATTGGTAACTGATCTTTGGGCTGAATAATCATGTTGAATCAATACAAATGAAATTGAAAGGAAATCAGTTCAATTGATCAGATATTAGGAAAAATTTGCAATGTACTTACACCTCCAGCAATTAAAGGGTCAGCTTTTCGGGAAAGAAGAAGTCGTACAGTATCTTCTCTTGCATGAGCACAAGCTAAGTGAAGAGCAGTGATACCATCCTAGAAAAGAGGTCAAAATGATAATTAAATTCTATGATGCATATTAATCAACTTCATCATTCAAGACATTGACAATGAAATTCAGAGAGACAGGTAATCTGATTGATTCAGTTGTTGATTGGTGTCCGTTAAATATTTGGAAAGTTTTGATCAGGAATCATGGATCAGGATCCAGTGTAAGTAGCCTAGTGTATAATTTAAGTATATATTGTTGTATTTGAGTGCTTACCATTGCTCGTGAATTGATATCATAACCATAGTCCAAAAGTTTTTCAACTATATTGATACGATTATCTTTGGCGGCAAACATAACAGGAGTCCATAAAGTTTTTTGAGCAACAACATTCTTATCAAAGCCTTCCGGTTCCGTTTGATGAAGCAAGGTGTCCACATGAAGCCATTCTTCTCGACTACATAACATGATCAATTTTTCGGCCGGTGATAATCCTTGTAGAGGTAGAAAAGGATCCTGAGATGGTGAAATGGGCTTCTCAACAATTGGATTTGATTGTTGAAGACTTTCACCGTTCATAAAGTTTGATGGTGGTGAGGAATCTTTTTTTCCTTCAATATCGATGAGAACTTCTTGATTAACTTTCTTACTGTCCATCTTCACATCATTGGACACCTTTGGATTTGATCCATTCGATGGTTTTCCATTAGTTTCACTATCTTTACCATTAAGTTGCTTCTTTTTGGCACCATTTCCATCACTCTTAGAGTCTCGCATTGGTTCAATTGTTCCCTTGGACATCAAACGATTACGAGATGTATCACGAACTTTGGCTTGACCATTCTTACCATTATTCGTGTTCACAGTAGCTATCGAAGGTTTTCGATTCATATCAGTACCGTTGGAAAAAGTTAACTCTTTCTCTTGGAACTTTCGATCCATGATAGGATCGTCTTTCATCGGCTTAATGTCTTTACCGTTGGAATTGTTGACACCGGAAGTAGATTGTTTTGGAACACTAGCACTATTGTCCACTGGAGTGGGACCTGATTTGATTAAAATTTTTCCACCTTTCTTATCATTTCCATTGGACACTCCATTAGAACCATTAATTGTGGTTGTCGTTGATGGATTAACGGTAGCTGATGGCTGTTGACTGTTTGCCTTGGATTCATTACCATTGGTGTTGTCCATCTCGGGTAAAAATTGTTTACTTCTCGGTTTTCCTGGTGATTTTTGATTATTATTATTATTCACTGAATTCGAAAGTTCATTAGTGACTTCTTGATCACGAATGTCAGGAAGCTCATCTGCAGGCGGACTTTTACTGTTACTAAGACTCAAAGTAGTTAAAGAGGTGGAATCACTATTATCTGCTCCTCCCACCGACTTGGAAGATGTGTTCCTATCATGGACACTTTTTTCCATCGAAGAGATAATATTTTCTTCTGATTTATTCAGGAGAGCTTCACTTTCATTCAATTTATCACTTGCCTGTGTGATAATATTGTCCACTGTTCCTGATTTGATAGATTTATCTTGAACTGGATTTGTGGTGGGATTTTTATTGCTGTCATCAGAAAAATGAACTTTTGCATCAGAACTTTTTCGTTTCGATTTCGATAGGGATGTCAAACTTTGCCCAGATTTTCTCCGTGAATCTTTCACTAGTAGAGCACTTTCAGAGGCATCATCATCAGCTTCTTCAGAACTTTTGGAAGCATTGTCATTGGTAGTTTTTTTGGAACTCATCTTTAGAAAGGTGGTATAATGGTGAAAATTTTTGATTGAATTCCAGAGTATAATGAAAGGTGTTAATTTTTTATCATTTCAGGTGTTCAGATCTTGAGAATTCATCAACTAATCACCAGTGTCCACCAGAATTCTTAGTTTACAGAGGAATAAATTCACGAGTGGATAAATAAACAACAATAAAACATCATTTAACATTCGAAACAAATTGCCAAAAAACATTAGCTAGTGAGACGAAGTAAACAATAACCACAGGGAATAATGATAAAAGTTTTCACTGGAGACTTGCTCAATTATGTATTCGATTGCACAATGTGGACTGGTGGAGCATAGACTTAGCTAATTTAAGTCTGGAACAATAAGAATAAAGGGAATCACAATTGGTAAGGTCAGTTATTGGGTATTAGAAAAAGATGAGAAAAGGGAGAAAATTTAATCAATGGCAAAGGGAAAGAGAGAGAGAGAAAGAAACTAGAGAAAAAGTTCAGAATAGATATTGACCGAAGAGCATGAACATTTTTCGAGTACACCATAATTCAACTCTTCATGCTGATGAGAGAAATTTTGCTATAGAAAAAAATGGGGAGTTACTCAATATCACTGGACAGTGACAATCGAATAGCTCTTCTCTCTCTCTCTCTCTCTCTCTCTCTCTCTCTCTCTCTCTCTCTCTCTCTCTCTCTCTCTTGGCATCTCATGCAATGCATATCACGAACGACCCTCTTTTCTCTGTCCATGTATTCCCACTCAAAGCTCATTGAGTGTCCACAGTTGCTCCATAGAAATTCAACAATTTTCCATGATATTCTGTATCTTCTATTATCTCCTTCTCTTTCTCTTGCTTCCAATTTCAATAGGGAAGAGTGTTCATTGCTGGTGGGCCATGTGAAGTAACCTCGGTAACCAGAATTCGTACGTGATCAGGATAGATCAGCATTGGGGGGTTTCTATGCTGCTATTCTTTCACTAGTCTCGATATTCCTTTTGCCCCCATCCCTTAAACTTTTGTGGGCCTCTTTTTATACATGGTTAAAGGTAGACTCTGCATGATGGGTAATGTAATTATATGATACCGTTCAATGATTCTGTTGATTCCTTTCTTTTTCTCTTACTCTCACTTCTTGTTATGGTACAGTGAGATAAGAGAATGATATGGGTAAATGAGAACAATTAATCGTGATAGACCATATCTATCCACTGACCACTATTCCCACGAGAATCAAGTGAGGAAGTTGAAAATTAATGTACAATAGATTTTCTAGATTACAATGAACCATCATCGATAGGATACAGATAGTAATAATCAGCATGATGAATATTCCACGGTTAAAAGTTTGGTCACAGAGCAGTCAAGTTGAAGAAATGTGAACAGCAGTTGGTGGTGCTAAATGAGACTTGAGAATAATAATCACCAAGTGAAAGTTAAATTTTTTCTTCTCACGTCAGCGATAATCTTGAACCAAATTGAGCTGATAATTTTCTACTCATGACTTGTGGAATGATGGCCCATTTGGGTGAAGTAAAAGAGAGTAATATGGTTATAAATAGTCAGCAGGGTTGACAAAAATGCATCATGGTCATAGAATTTTTTCATTCAGTCAAAATTTGTGTAACATAAATAGCAAAAAGGATAACAAAATTGTGAAAATATCATGAAAAAACAGTAGTTTCTTTTCGAAAAGCTTTATCTTTAGCTATAATTTCAGCCTTTTCACTATCACTTGGCTGATAACCAGAAAGTTCTTGAGCGAGAATTTTTCTACATGGAAAAACGATCGGTCTATCCATAAATTGATCGTCCTGTTAAAAGAGAGAGAGAGAGAATAAAAAAGAAATGATGAGAGTAAGAAAAACAAGTACAAATCAGCTGGACTGAATTATATAATCTGGAGTGTATTGGTTGGCGAAAAAACTTACCGATCCCAAGTTCAAGTGTGATAAAGTATGCTGGGCTAGAATAACATCGTCTTGGAAAGTACGATCACACCCAGAGTGTGGACAGGGTTTCGAGGGAGGTGAATGATACTTGGTAACATGCTCCTGAAGATATGATTTTCTAGCAAATAATTTATCACATCCCTCAGTTGGACATTCGAATTTATGAGCTTTACGGTGTGCTTTCAGTACAGAGCTGGTGACAAATTCTCTTTCGCAATCATCACACCGAAATGATGACTTATGTTCATTTGAAACATGCTTACGTAATTCGGACCATTTTTCAGCTACAAAATTACAATCTAAACTCTGACATTGATAACCCACGTGACGTTTCCTGTGACGAATAAGGCGAGACTTGAGAGCAAATGCTTGATCACATTGGTCACATTTGAAAGGTTTCTCGCCCGTATGAGTGGCCAAATGTGTTTTCAATAGAAACTTATTCTTAAATTCTTTAATACATTCATCACAATGATAACGTTTCTCCTTCTTTTTCGGCTTAACACCATCCAACGTTTGTCCAACAGACGTATGTGGCCTCTTCTTGTGTTTATTTAAATATGATTTACATGCGAACGACTTTTCACATCCGTCGATATCACACAAAAATGGCCGCTATACAAGCGGTACCAGGAAAAAAAAGGAGAGAAAATCATATAAGTAATCAAAGTATTCTTACATATCAAAACAATCATATTCACCTCTCCAGTATGTGTTCTCAAATGCCGGCTCAATCGAAATGTTTTCGTGAACGCTGCTGAACATCCTTTAAAGGAACACTGATAACGCTTCAATGTCCTCACCGAACACGATGCTGGTGATACTGACGATGACTGTGTCGATTCAATCTCCATTAACAAAATTGATGAAAAATTAACAATCAACGATACATGTCAAAATTTATTTCAACTATTAAATAAGAACTTTTTCATCGGAAATCGGAAATGCATGTGTTTTTGAAAATTTTTTTGATTTTTCGAAAAAAAAATCACATGCTTCAAAAGTAATGCCATCTGGTGATGGAATTTATCTCCACTCAGAACTCAATTTTGTATTTTTGTATTTTGTTTCATGTTTTTCGGAAAAAGAATTCGATTCACACACACATACACCAAGAATATCAAGTAGAACAACTTTTTTTTTATGTGTGTTACTATCTTAAAGTAAAATTTACGTTAGAAACGTGAAAAGCGGCAAAATTAATTTTGTTTCAACTTATCTATCAATTTATTCGGAGAGTATTTTTCATTACAGTGTTTCAATATAAATATATATAGATAGATATAAAAATTCAACTAAGTGTTTTGTGTAAACAAGTTTCATCCACCAGTGTGTGTGTATTGGTGAGTAATATATGTGAGTGTATATTAACCATGATGAGTTGATTTATTGCAAAGAGATGAGAATGAGAAAGAATGTTCTGCGATAATGTTGCGGCAATTAATTTTTTTGTTCTCAATTTTTTTTTCTATCCGATCAAAGTGGAAAAAGAAAATAATGCAAACACATATATATTTATTAATTTGCATTGGTCAATATCGCTGAATGCTATATGCTGATATATGTTAGCCATTCCGTGCTACTAGACAATAGCATTTTCCATTGTCCATCTTTCTTTCTCTGTTTCTATGTATCTCTCTCCGTCTCTTTCTCCCCATCATATGCATATATATAGATAATGTTGATCGGTTATGAAGAAAAATACATACACTGTGGAACAAAAAAAAAGAGAAAAGAGTTGTTATTGTCGGATTGAGGCCATTTTTGTGTCGTTTTAAGGTTGGCAACCAGTATTTGTGATAGTAGTCTATTTACCTTTTCAATTATAACCACTAAACTAGGGGGGGGGAGGGTTCGATAATAGTAACTGTGCTGATCCACGTTTACACTCTCTTTCTATATCTATCTATTTCTCTCTCTCTCTCTCTCTCTCTTTCTCTTTCTCTTTCTTTCTTCCCTTTCTTTTACTCTCTTTCTTTCTTCTCTCTCTCTTTCTTTCTCTCTTTCTCACCGCGTCCTCGTTATCCGTGGACCGGTTCTCTTCCCACCCTGAACGGGGACAAAGCCATTCAGCATCAGATCCCGACGCAATTTTACTTTGCTCACCGTCAAGGAAGTGGTTTGGTTTAATAAATAAGTCCAAATTTATCATTTCTGATTCGCTGGTGGAGTGGGACTTTCGTTGGCTCATCCATCTCTCTCTCTCTCCCTCTCTCTTTCTCTCTCTCTCACACACACACACGGCTTTTCATTGCATCTTTTTTTCAAAATTTTTATAAGTGTGTATCTATTTTGTTTCCACACCAAATATTAATCTCGAACATTGCGATTAAGCAAAATATACATTGTATTTTTCTCATCCGAAATCCTCTTTCTTTCTCGATCTCTCGAATTTTACAGAACTGGTAAACTTGAATCCAGTGGGAAGAATTTTTTTCGCTCATCTTCGGTGCTCATTCGTTCTAGTTCGAATATTCAACTCACTTTGATCATCGGAACATTCAACACATTAACACATTTTTGACTTCAACCGTAGCGAGTGAGAGAGAGAGAGATAAAATTTTTCGACTTCAAACTTCGATAACAAAGTGTTTTTTGTGTGTATTGTTTTGTTAAAGTGATGACCTCCAACAATTATTATGCTTTCACTCATGGACCTTCCGGTGGCGGTGGCGGTGGATATAAGTGAGTTAATTTATCTCTCTCTCTCTCGAATTTTCGAATCATGAATTCGAGAATTCTCGTTTTTCTCGTTTGCATTCAGAGAGAAAAATTTTCTTTCACATCATGCATTTGCCTTCAATTCGAACATACATTCTCACTTTCCGTGTGTGTATGTGTGTACAAGTTTGCCTGCAAATGTAACAGAATAAGGAAAAATTCGAAGACATGATTTGAAAGAATAATTTTCACTTTTTCTTCTTCAAACTCACTAACATCAATGTTGACCTGACATTTTATCCCTTGTTTTCTCTCAATCCATCAGCACTGATTACACTTTAACTGAGCCCAATGCAGCTACTGGTTACAATGAACACGGAATGGTAGCTCAAAATTATCCTCCACCAGGTCGAGATCCATCGGGTTATGAACAAAATTATGCTCCTCATACAACCGATTATGGATACCCTGCAAGACCTCAGGTATATATTGCTAGTTCTTTCTCTTTTATTCACTTCGATTTGATGGAAAAGAAAAATAAATGTTCACACATTATGATTAGACAACATTAGTTTGATCCTGATTCTTCTTCCTCATTACTGGGTGAAAGAAGCATGGATAATGTGATTGTGTCACAGATTGCGAAATTTACAATCAAGTGGATCAAGTTTCGCTCCACTAGTTTCACACACACACACACACACATACCTACACTCTCAGCTTGATCTATCTTTGTCCATTATTTTGAGATGTTCAAAAAGTGTAAAAACTTTTCCGTTCCAGATGATCAATCTTTATTTTATTTTTTCTCATTTTTTTCCCTCTCTCTTTCTCTCTCTCATCTAATCAGCAACCAGGAACAATCTCCTACACTCAGGATCCTAATCAGTATTCGAACGATTATGCTAACACAATGTATCAACAATATCCGACCAACCCTCAAACGTACACTAACTCCTACGATCCAGTAGTGACCGATTATCCTCAATGTAATTATTATTATTGATTTACTCACCTCTTTTTGATGAAAAAAATTTTTCTCTTTTCATCAAAAATATGCTCTCCATTTTCCATTCATCGCTCAATAGATTTCATTGAACTCAAAGCGATGATGATCTCAATTCTGCCTTTATCTCTTTCTTTCTCTCTCTTTTTAAATTAAATTTTTCAATCCCTATTCATACATATCGATCATTCCACAGCAAATCAATATGCCCAACCAGCACCTGTGGGTCAGCACGATAATTCAGCTGCTGTGTACACATCTTATCAACCCCAAGTTCAAACTTCCAATGGATATATGCCCCAAAATATGAATCAGCATCAATTATATGAATTGCAAACACCACAGAATCATCATGATCAGATGAATCAGCATCCACACCAGATGATGTACAATCAACAGCCACACCAACACCATCCACACCAACTTCAGCCACCTAATAATCAGCAGCAATCTTTGCCGCCACAACAGCAGCAATTAATCATCAAACAAGAATCGAGTTCACCGGCTCCACCGGCACCAACAAAGAAGGGTAAATCTAAGCCTAGAGGATCTCGTAATTCTCAGAATGCAGAAGGCGGTGGTAAGAAGAAAAGTAATAAGCCATTGACCGCTTATGCTAGATTTTTTCAAGAAATTCAACATCAAGTCCGAGAACAGCATCCTGATGCCCAATTTGGAGATATTTCGAAACTCATCGCTGGTAGATGGGAACAACTTACTCAAGATGAGAAAGATACGTACAAAAAGCGAGCGCACGAAGAACGCAATCAATGTTTCTTGCAAGCCGCCTTGGAAAAAGCCAGCTCGGTGGCAGTTAAACCAGAAGATGCTCAAGGCCCACCTGCCCCGCAGCTTAAGCAAGAAGATCTGATTAATAATTCCCAGGGACAAAGATTCTGATTTTGATTGTGAATTTTGGTGAAATCATTTTGAAAGCTTTCGAAAAAATAAGGAAGAAAGAATAAGAATAAGAATGATAAGAAGAAGAAACAATTAGCTTCTAAGTTTTAAGAGCCTTTTTGCTCAAAATCGATTTATAACGACATCCTCTCAGGGTCGACTGCGAAGAATACTCTTTTATCTCATGGAAACATCAATCTTTTATTCCCATCAAATTCAGTGCCTGGCCAATCTCTAAGTATCTCAAGATTTATATTCTATCCAATTTCACTCAATTTTATCTGCATTTCTATGAAATATCTTTTCCGAAGGACCGAATTGTGATGTTCCAATAAACTACTTTCTAAACTCTTATTCAGGTTTCCACGTGATCCACTCTTTTATCCCAATTAAAACCCATCCATGCTCACCAATGACCGCTGAAAAATTACTTACACACCAAGTGGCGTGAAATGAACATTTTTTTTTATTTTGTCCACAAATCAACTTAATTTACTCTCGGTTCATCAGCTTTTGTCTAGCTAACTTCTTTTTTGATACTTTCTTTTTGGGGGCTTCCTCGTCTGCAGATGGCTTGGCTACCACTTGCTCTTTCTCTGAAAGAATGACCTCGATGTGACACGGACTGCTCATGTAAGCTGTAAAGAAAAATAAATATACACATAAATCAAAAATTGATTAAGCCCCAGGGTGGACATGAAAATCACTTACGATTGATTCGACCGTGAGCTCGGTAAGTCCTTCTTCTCATTTTAGGAGCACGATTAACTTGAATATGCTCTATAACAAGCTTATCACCTTCTAAACCCTTTAAATCAGCATTACTCTCAGCGCTTCGCAATAATTGGAGTAAAAATTCAGCGCTCTTTTGAGGCCATCTACCCTGAGTTGCACCAAAAGCTTTTGCCTAGAGAAATAGTGAAAGGAGAGGAGAAATTAAAAAAATGTTCCAATATAAAGCGGAAGGGATAAATATAAACTACAACTGTGGCTAATTGATAAGATTGAAAGTGAGAGGTCAAAAATGTGATCAAGTTGAAGAAACTTACTTGAGCCTTTCGACCAACACCACCATTGAAACGTCGGAAGGGAACAATCTCTTTTTTGGCGATGACATTCTTGAGATATCGCTGAGCACGTCTAAGAGGCATCTTTCTTATTACTCCAGCAGTCTCCCTGGTATTCTGATGGTAAACACATCGAGAAAAAACAAAATGAGAAAAACGATCAATAAGACAAGTGTACACCAACATCATCGACCAATTAATATCATTCAAAGTGCACTTATTCTTACCTTAAAGTGGACCCTAAGATTTGATCCTCTTGCTTTACAAGCTGATTGATAAAAAGAAGAGCAAAATGAAAACATCAAACTGCAATCTATGCACACACATCGAAACATCTCTCTCTTTTCTTCTCATCACATCAACTTACATTTAGTTGGATTTTCTGGATCTGTGGAATATCTAGCCATTGCTATTAACCGCTGGTCAACCAGCAATTGAATCCAAAATTAATTACAAAAACAAATCAAAAAAACAGATCCAATCAAACACACATGAAACTTTTTGGCCGACAAGCTTACGGAAACGGAAATGGAAAACATTTGTCAACACACATTTCTATCCTAGTGACACCTATCATCTACTTATCAAACTATCAGGCGGCTAGAATGGCGCTGCAATCGAAAAAATTTTTTTCACTTATTCACAATCTTTCACATTTCAATGAAGTTTAAAGGTACTCACTCTTTGGCTTAATTGTGATTGTGATTGTGTATAATTTAAATTGTGGTGATTGTGGAACAATTAACTGATGTGAATTTGTGTAAATCCGATTGATGAGTGATCATTGATCGTGTGTGTGTGATAGGAAAAATGGCAAACAATTATTATGCTTTTACACATGGAGGTACAAGCTATGGGTATGTTGATGCTGCTTATTCCTTTTCGAATGGTGTTTTGATTGTGTGTGGATATGATTTTATATCGATTTCTTGTCTAAATGATTATGTGTGAATTATTGATCTCTAATTAGATTTTGCCATTAATTTTTTGAGCTGCAGTTTGTTGTGTATGGATCGTGCAATGTGATCGGTGTTGCTGTTCTTTTTGAGCATCTTGTTTTCGTTTGGTTTTACTAATGTTTGTGTTTGTATCTATACTATTTGTGTTTACAGCTCGGGATATCTTGGCCAATCAAGTGTCCCCTCTGGTTTCCCTGGTCATGGTATCGTGGCTTCATCTTATCCAGCTACAGCTCGAGCTCCATCAGCATATGAACAAAATTATGGTACTCATAATACGATGACAAATTATGGCTATCCGACTAGACCACAAGTGAGTTTTATGAGTGCCATTGAAACATATTCTTTGTGGTTATATTTTTGTCTCTCTTCCGAACTCATCGCTTGAGAATCATTTGAGATCATTCATTGGCTAATTTACCAATCTTTTTTTTAGCCGGAAGCTGTTTCCTATCCGCAAGATGTGAATCAATATTCTGGCGGCAATGCGGCAGGCACGATGTATCCTTATACCGCAAATTCGTCATCATACACAAACACATATAGTTCTGTTGTGACAAACTATGCTGCATGTAAGTTCATATTGTTAAGTTCTCTATATTTCAACATTCAACTAAAAATGACACTTATTAATGGAAATGTTTCTCTCTTTTTTCCAGCTGCTCTGTATAATCATCATCAAGCAGCAGTCGGTCAACATGATCCTGCTGTTGCTGCCGTGTACTCATCAGGCAAAAGTAATTCTTGGAACTTCAAGAAAGCAATCAAAGGAAATAAAATTAAACAAGCTCCAAAATCTCAACAGCTTCATTATTGTGAGGTAAGACAAGTGTCTCACCTTTTCTTCAATTATGGTTTATCTAAAAATTATGTCTCCAAAGGTTTGTCGGATAAGCTGCGCTGGACCTCAAACTTATAAAGAGCATTTAGATGGACAAAGGCATAAGAAAAAAGAGGCACAAATGAATTCAGCAATGACAACTTCGAATAAGCGAGGGCAACCTGTTGGTGTATCTCTTCGATGTGAACTATGTGATGTTACTTGTACAGGTAATGATGCTTACCAGGCTCATATTCGAGGCTCTAAGCATCAAAAAGTTTTGAAGCTTCACACTAAGCTAGGAAAACCTATACCATCTTCAGAACCTCCTCAAACTAAGCAAGGAGATCCAAACATTCCTCATTCATCTGGCAAGATAAAGGTATTGGGAACCCCTAAAGTTAGTTTTATGAGTGGTGGTCGTCTTCATACTACTAGTATGCAGGAAAATCAGGACACCAGTCAAAGTGTGGCAACTGATGTTGTAAAGTCGAAAGTATCAGAAGAGATGATGGCATCCACTAGCAATGCAAACACTGGAGGCTCCACCAGTGTTATCAACAATTCGCTCAATAACTTCTCAGTCCAAGAACAATTCAGTCAGAAGTCAAATTATCTTTCGGCTAGTGATACTTCCATGATGGTCGACATGGAAAAGTCAGACTCTCAGCCTGTTGGTCAAGACTATGTTGAAGAAGTACGAAGTGATGAGAGCAAGTCAGTAAGCTTCCATTGTAAGCTATGTGATTGTCGATTCAATGATCCCAACGCCAAAGAGATGCATTTGAAAGGTCGTCGTCATAGGTTACAATATAAGAAAAAAGTTGACCCCAATCTCATAGTTGAAATTAAGCCGAGTATGAAACAAAGAAAAAATCAGGAGACAAAAGATCGTCGGTTTTTCAACAAACAGCAAAGAAACTCTCACGAGCCTTATTGGAATGACTGGTGTCCGCCACCAAGTCGTTATGGATATGATAATCGTCACATGGGCCCACCTCCTCCACCACCACCTCACGTGATGCAAATGCCGCTGCCAGGTCACGTTGGCCCTATTATGGGCCCTCCTTTCCGACGAAATCATCCTGCTACATCTTGGGATGATAATCATATTCTACAAAAACACTCAGATATTTGCCCATCCGAAGCTGATCTCGACGAAATTCATCATGTTGTCATGATCACTGAACGTGCTCTCAAGTATGTCTCGGACAAACTATCGGATGAAGATGCCCAATCAGCTCTTAATGACTCAGTCCGTAATGACTCAGCTCTTAGAAAGGTCAGTTGGTGCAGCCAAGGCTCACCTCTCTTTTTTTTCAAGAATGGCCTGGGAATAACTTTTCACTCTTTCTCTTCTTCACAGGAAAGAGATGGAGATGAAACTCTCAAGCAAGACTCAGCTGGAGACTCTGATCTAACTAATGATGTACAAGCAAATGGAGGGCAATCAAATAACCATGACATGGATAAGTCTGATGATAATCAGGATCGTTTCCTCAAAGGTCTAATGAGGATTGGACCTCTTGCAAAGAATCTCTTGCTAGTCGGAGATAGAGAGGTTGATCTAGTAGTAATATGTGCGGATAAGCCTACTAGACAGATCTTGGAACGAGTGGCCGAGTATCTACCGAAGCAGCTCGCGGTATGTTCTCCATCTTTAGCCTAAAATTTCATTTATTGATTGAGGAATTCGCCTTTACAGGTCATCAGTCCATCTGAAAAATTTGAAATTGAGATGAAAGTCCAGGACGCGGCTTTGACATTGTGTTCAGTCAATGAGCCTAGGATAACTGTCAACGTAACATTCACATCACCTGTTGTTCGAGAAACACTTCTTCAAGATGTACCTGCTGGGGGTATGAATTAATCTTTTCAAATGAGTTCTTTGAATTCTTCTTCGTTGCTTCATCATTCTCCTCTAGAGTTCATAGCTTTTTGAGCATCTCCTGACTCCTTGTTTTTCTACTGATAATCATGACCATTTTTTCTAATACTCTTCAAAAAATTTGAAGCTGATACCGAGGAGGAAATGCTCAGTAGTGCTAAAACTCTGATTAAGCAGATAATGATGTTATTCTTTCCATCGAAAAGAAGTGAGGGACTGAGTTTCCTGAGCTTTATTTTCGATTCAAAAATATCTATCGCAATTGTGATTTAGCCATCTCTATTGATTCTTTGGGAATGTAACTTCTCTTTTGATATTTATCGAAAACTCATGATTTTATCGCCCTTTAGTGACTAAGCATCCAATTAACGAAATGATTTTTCCGTTGTTTAGAGATGGTTAAAGAACCGAAGCAAATGTTGGACAGACAAAAATGTCTCAATGCATTGGCTGCCCTACGCCATGCTAAGTGGTACCAGGTTTGGACTTATTTTGATTACTTTTCAGCCTTGTGATAGGAGTTTGGAGTTACTCTTTACCAGTCAGTGAAACTGAATGACAATGTAAATCATTGTTCTAGTCGAATGCCCATCTACTGAATTTCAATCATCCATAAACCGTTCACTTTACATGAAATCACATAGGGCTGGAAAGTTTCAAAACATGGGCACACCACGCTTATTAGCTCTAATTTAATCCAAAAATCTTTAGATAATGTGCCCATAGCTGTATTATCAAGTTCAAAACTGATAAACTTGGCCCAATCGTCTCGTTATTGTTTTTAATTTGTAATAATTGTTCCTCCTTTCCTCCAAAACTTTCCACAGGCACGTGTTGTCAATTTATATCCATGTCCGATCATAATTCGACTACTACGAGATCTTTGTAGGCGACTACCAACATGGTCCAAACTAAGTCTTTGGGTAAGTCTCACATGTCTTCAAATTGATTTTATCTCATTTTGCCTACTCTCTCAATTTTTAGTCGATTGAGTTGCTATGTGAAAGAGTTAGCTCTAGCGCTGGAGAACAACTCAATCCAGGCGAAGCGTTCCGACACGTTTTGGAAGCAATTGCATCTGGTCTCCTCTTACCTGGTGGAGCAGGTCTTCTCGATCCCTGCGAAAAAGAGCCGACTGATGCCCTCAACTATCTGTCCCGTCAAGAACGAGAAGATATCACCGCATCAGCTCAGGTAGGGAGTGAATTTTCTCACCGCACTCACGTCACGACTTTATTAATGAGTATCACGATTTCATCTCTTTGTATTTCAGCATGCACTTAGACTGATTGCTTTTAGGCAAATACACAAAATTTTGGGCGTCGAACCCCTTCAATCCAGACGAGGAAAGCGTAAACACGAATCCGAACAAGAAGAATCAGTTGAAACTGAGGAAACGGAGAAAAAAATTAGGAAGGACAATCCTGATCTGCAAGGGCCAGAGGAAGGACCAGCAAAAGATATCAGTACTGAACCGACTCCAGAATCTACCGACAGTGAGCGACAAGGTTAACTGTTTGTGGATTGTAGGAATATCCTTCCTTATCCATTAACTTCACTATAAATTTCGAACCTTAGTGACCAACCGTTTGGGCTTGATACACCTCTCACAAGAATTTTTTTAATTATTGTCTTCTCGGTTTTTTGTTCATATCCTGAAAAATGTTCCAATAAATCCAAAATTGATTCACTTTTAAATGTCTTATTATTCTCTCTCATATGTTATCAGTTTTGAGAAATTACTAATATCAATTCAGAACAAGTTGACATCAAAATTGTCAACTCTCACAATCTAAGTTCAAGTGAGCGCTGATACTGATTACTTCTCAGCCTCAAGTTCAGAGCGTAGGAAAATAAAGATGAATACACAAGATTCCTGAGTTCATGTGAAAGCCTGATGATGATGGAGCAAGAACCCACAAGCTCATAGGATAGTCAGAAATTGAATTTCAAGCGATTTTGATCATTCTCAAATCTTGATCGTCAGAGATTTTTTATCAATCTTGATTCCCTCATGAAAACTGTTACAAATTGAATATTATAATCCAGATTTTCTTTCAATCCTCCAACAATGAATGTAGGTTGAAGCACTCTCTCTCTAATTAGCTCACCTTTCCAAACTAATTTACTTGAAAATCTTCAAAAATCAATCAATTATCCAATTCAAACGAAAAAGTTCAGTTTTTAAGTTTTTTTTTGATCAAAAGTTCGATAGTTTCCACACTCCTGTCAACAGATGTCAGCGCAAAAAAGCGGTTCCATATCCGGAATTGTTTCAACTTCCGGGCGAGCGAAAACATTGAATTTAACGTTTAAACTTTGGTGTCCATTAAACACTGTTTAATCTTTTTGTTATTAACTTAATTGTTTGATTAAAGTGTTGTTTGACAATATAGCATCACAATGCCACCAAAGGTCGATCCAACAGAAGTCAAAATAGGTGAGTAAATTGATAGATTAGTGACTAGTGTAACCGGTAGCATGTGTGTGTATATTAATGTTTGGCCGTTCTTTTTGTCCAGTATATCTCAGAGTTGTTGGTGGTGAAGTTGGTGCCTCTATTGCACCTAAAATTGGTCCCCTCGGTCTGTCACCCAAAAAGGTGGGAGATGATATTGCCAAAGCCACCGGAGACTGGAAAGGACTCAGAGTAACCGTGAGATTGACCATTCAAAATAGGCAAGCAGCAATCGATGTCATTCCTAGTGCTGCGAGTTTACTGATCAAAGCCCTCAAAGAGCCCACAAGAGATCGTAAAAAGGTTAAGAACATCAAGCACAGTGGTAATCTGACATTTGATGAAATTTTGACCATTGCCCGAGCGATGAGACCGAGATCTATGGCTAGAGAATTAAGTGGTACAGTGAAAGAAATTCTAGGAACTGCCCAAAGTGTTGGCTGTTCTGTTGAAGGAAGTAATCCACATTCTATCATCGAAAAAATTAATAATAATGAAATGGAAGTACCTGCAGAATAGACATGCTTGTGTTGGAATCAATAAAGTATGCTGATTTGTAACATGTTCAATCACTCATCTCATTTGATCTGCTTTTTGTCCTCGTACTTTTCTCATGTCCTTTCGAATTCTACAATTTTGATCAGAATTAGGTACCCAAATCTCGATCTGATCCTCATGATTATTCTAAGCTGAGGTCATATCGAGTCGTGGAAGTTTTGTTTCACGAAAGGTGCTTATGAACTTGTTGGTCAAATTTGCAATCGTAGTTGTATATCACTTTATTCTGGTTGAAAATTTATCTCGAGAAGTCGAAAATTTCGTGAACATAGAAGATTTGAACCACTCTTAGGGAGGAATATTTAGATTCATTTTATCAATCTCGTATTGAGAGTGAAAATCTTCGGAATAGTTTGATGCTGGAGCTATTTTCTCCCGCTCGAAAGAAATACAAATTTCAAGCAACAATTTTTTGCTCAAGTCGAAATTTTAGTTGCCAAAAACTTATAGTAATTTTATTTCAATTGGATTGAACTTCTTAAGGCACATGTTATAAGATGATAGATGCTATATGATGCATTTATAAACAAACAAATATACAGTAATTTTTGAAAAAATTTTCATTGAAAATAGGGTCCATTATTACTCGGACAATATATTTCAAAAATAGATTCCAATTTAATCGGAGGATTAACAATTTCTCTTAGATATCGATCAAACCTCCGTTTCCTTCATTAATCTGATCTGATTGATGATTAATTTCTCGGTTCAATTTTCTTTATAAGCTAGAAGGATGTTGATACAATTGTGCCATTAATCTCTTTGGAACACTGAAAAATTTGATGAACTACATCCAGTGGGTTTAATTTTTTACATTCAGCTTCATATACCAGTTTCATTTGGTATATTCTTATTGACATGGGCCATACCTCCACCAGTTTCCGTTATTCCAGCAATATAGTGATGATCAATCAACATTAAGCCTGAATTTTCATCAATACGATTCATTTGACTCTTATCCTGATTATGGTCAAGTCTCAGAATGGTATTCGTTTCACCACCTCCATTACCACCACTGATCATTGTGAAACCATGCTTATTAATACCACTCTGATGGACACCAGTTTGCTCGAGAATGTCAATATTTGCTTCAATATATGGATTGTACATGGATGATTGATAGCCCTTATCCATTGGACAGTCCAACGATTGTCCTTGCTGTTGATGGCCAGTTTGATGGCGATGATCTAGCCATGCGGTAGCATTATGAGCTTGATGGTTAATTGTATCACCACCTCCAGCCCCACTTGGCACATCAGTATGATTGAGCGTAAGATCCAAATTCGCTTGACCTGTGCCCAACGTACCATGTTCTCGTCTTACTGATGTATCCCTCATGTCAGTCATACCTTCATTGGAATCAGAATACATGAATGAGCCGCCACTATTCTCATGATAATATGCTAGCGTTAGATGGTCACTTTCACGAGATATTCGCCAATTGGATGTGTCATGAGAATTCTGAGAATTTGAATACCAATATGGTCATAAGGCAGGTATCCAAATGACATACCATGGTTCGTCATGAATAGAGAAAATGGAGAAAGAAAGAAAATTTTGATCAGAGCAAGCGTTAAGGATGAAAAGTGTACAAAACTGTATCTTATTGTCAAGGAAGAAGGAAGAGAAAGGAAACAATGTACACAGGAAAAGATATTTCTTGCAAGACTGTTATCTTTTGGTTAGAAGAAGGACAATCAATGATCTTAATACGACTTTATTTGTCTGATTAAGTCAAGCCTAAAGCCTAAAGCAATGAACTGGCAGTCAAAATGTTCTTCGAAGTAATTTGATTGCATGTCATCATTTTATTCCACCACCGAATACTACTATCATCAAGCTCTAAAACTTTGTCTCTTCTTTTGTTCATGCGAAAAAAGGAGTTGTCCATGTCTATTCTATTCTAATAAGTTACTTTTCACTGGCCAGCAATTAGGACTATGATTGTCTTCGCTCTCTCTCTCTCTCTCTCTCTCTCTCTCTCTCTCTCTCTTATTGAATGACCACTCATCAAGCCACTAACACTTCTCCTGAACAATGCCTCTGGTCATTGAGTCAAGCAGAAGCCCATCTCAATCTTTATCTCTGTTAGAGAGAAAAACTAGAAGGTATTCTCTATCCAGTTGAATCATACCTGACTTTTATCCATACGTCCATCTCCATCATCATTGAGCATTTGATGGTGTGAATATGAGCTCTCATTTCGATTGTCATCATTGTTATTACTTGATGAAACTTTACGCCGAGATGCTTTCATTCGTTTCCTATCTTTACGGTAGAAAACTCCAGCGCAAACAAGAGCATTCAAAATCAACAGAGAACATCCGATGCCAATGGTGACGCTCAAAGCGGTCGAATAATTAACTCGATGACCAAATAAGATGACCAAAGAATTGTTACTATTCTTATCTTGACCATTGTTACCATTTGGATGTGAGTCTAAGGCACTTTGTCTATAGTTGCTACTATTATTTTCTGATAATGCACCTGGAATCACCATCAAGCCATGCTGTGATGCCGATCTTGAAACATCATACTGCCCCAGGAATCCTGTTCCCGATCCACTGATACCGGAATCTTGTGGCGTTTGATTTGCCCGATTATCATTACTCCGTTGGATTGCTGTTGTTGGCCGCACAATTCCATGATAGCTTGACGAATCATGATGATTGAGTAGCAGATGATGATCTTGAGCAGAACCTGAGGAGATGGACGTTGAGCTGGGCATATTGATTCGTGGAATCAAATTCAGCCAATAAGACATCCGATGGGCACGATAGTGATCACGAATTTCAGGCTCAGGCACTGAAGTGAAAAAAAGGAAGAAAAATCAGCTCAATTATGAACAAAAATTTTTAATCCAAAAATTATTTGCATGCGATCGATGATGCCTCTTTCCTTTTTCCATTTTGCTCAAATCCATGAGAACATCTAAGAAGTCAAGTAGGAACTCAATCAAAGGACCGCATTCCAGGAAAGCGATTTCGAATTCCCTAGATAATACTTCATTCTTGAATCAAGAGAATATCGTTCCGAAATCACTCGAGAAACTAAATTAGTCGTTAATTTTGACAATCCTGGTCGTCTTCGGGCCTGTGGCCTAACGGATAAGGCGTCTGACTTCGGATCAGAAGATTGCAGGTTCGAATCCTGCCAGGCTCGATATTTTTCCCATTTTTTGGTATTTTGCTTAACTTGCTTGCCAAGAATATCTCTCTCCTAAAACCCATAGTAATAGTGATTGTTATCGGAGGATTAGTTCCGCTCTCTCTCCTTTCCTCTCTCTCTTTCTTTTTGTCTCTGATAATCTTGCCTCTTGATCAGCTACTTCATGATATACATGTAAGAATGTTTATCGAAACAGTGGGTTTTTGTTGCACACATACACACTATCGTCTTGGGCACTGTAAGGATGGGAATAAAGGATATGAGGGAAAAAAGGCTTGCCTGTTCATGCTTTTATGCTTGAACATTCATTTTGTTAACTGAATCGCTCTCTCTCCAAGCAGAATAGAATTTAATGCTAAGATTTCTAGGGTAAAGAGGCTTAACCTTCTCTCCATCCATTGATCCTGTATCACTACACACTACCCAGAATCTTAATCGAGTATCAGCATAAAATTTATTGTATTTTGGGGCAAACAGAATGTTTAACGGTAAATATCGGGCAAAAGTTTAACCAAAAATCAATCTACGCTAGGCCTAAAGATTAAAGCACAACTACTCTAACTCTAACAACAGAAACTCATTTGAGGTAAGAAAGTGAATAATGGTTGGAAGTCATTTGAACTTCATTCATCTCACTCTCACTTTCTCAGATACAAAATATATATCTGAAAAGCCACTACACACAACTACAAAGATCCATATAAGAATGTGAGACGGAATACTCTGAACAATATTCCTTCCACTTGCTTCTCGTATTATATTATTCTATTTTTTCTCCCTCTCAAAATCCTTTATTCTTCGTCTTCTTCCACCATGAAAAACCAACCATCAGTGAATATAAGTCCAAGAATCTTTTGGATTCCTCTCTGGTTCCCAACACACAATAATTACCGAAACTTTTATGGTGCAACTTTCATTCCTAATGCGCTTACTTAGCAAGTCACTTCTGTGTGTGTGTTCACTTGATCCACTCTTTTGCCTTTCATTTATATCCATCTTATTTCATGTTTGCTAACACTCTTTTTTTCTCTCTCTCTCTTTATTCTCTCTCTATCTTATACACAAAGACTATCGGTCGATGACACAGATTTTCATGGAAAAGAACTTTCTCTTCCCGGTCAATACACACACTTGCACACTATTCGAATGACTTTTTGACTCTCGAAGTGTCCCTCATGATAGTGGCAGCTGATCTGTTGATGATCATCTTCGAAAGCATTTAAGAAAAAAAGGAGTCTCATGGAGTACCGTTATTCACCTAGAGGTCCTCTAACTAGTGAGGTGAGAAGACCCAATAAAAGAGGGGAGGATAAAGGAGTGTTCCGACATACACCTCAAACAAGGAATACTGTATTCCTTTGGAAGAGAGAGAGAGAGAGAGAGAGAGAGAGAGAGAGAGAGAGAGAGAGAGAGAGAGAGAGAGAGAGAGAGAGAGAGAGAGAGAG